>JBAMBL010000922.1:0-12134 GCA_037043405.1 Drosophila subquinaria
ATTACAAAGGAGCCTGTTTATTTGTTTCAAAAAATTAAATTTGCTGCGTCGCAACGTACAAACAATATTTTATGCCCTAGAATTAAATTAACGAGCTCGGAAAATCACTTTTTCGTGTACACTGTCCGTTTATGGAACAATTTGCCTCATGCATTGAAAACTATTAGAAGAGCATCGCAATTTCATATTAAACTTAAACAACATGCAGACATTAGATTAAGTAAATAATGACTGAATCAAAATAAATTATAATTATAAATGAAATAAAATTTAATTATTGTAAAATATAGTTTATAAATTGTAAAGTGTAGATTTAAATGTAAATATTCATAATGTTAAATTCTAAGTATCGATAATAATATAACCAACAGTTTCGATGTATCGATATCTAAATATAGATATCGATACAAGAAACTCACATCTCGATCTCTTAGTTGAAATTGTGAAGCCGAAGAGACGCGCGCTGTATAATAATTAAACAAAATAAAGTACCAACCATTGAGAACTTTATAAAATATAATATATGTAATTTTATATTAAGTAAGCAAAACACATTGTTACTAGCACATTAAATAATAAGTGTAAACTTGTAGTGCTGGGAAATCCAATAAAGAAAGAAACACACATAAATAACAAAATTGTTAATATCTTCACTATTTATGGCCTAATCGTGATGAAAGTTGATGATTAGCTTCTGGGCATGAGTTCACACCCGTCAGTTTTTTATGAATTACGCCTCCCACAGTGGGCGTGGCAAAATTTTAACATAAACTTGTTCTGCCTGACATTATAGGGAGTCTTCATTCCAAATTTGGTGGTCCTAGCTCTTACCATCTCTGAGATCCTTTCGTTTACACGGACCGAGCAAACAAGTTTTCCATACTAAGACTTGATTTTCAACTGATTGTTCCTATGGGAGCTATATGATATAGTTATCCGATTTCAATTAAATTTGGTCAGAATGTATGGGACCATCTTTTATGCATATTCTGTCAGTTTGGTTGAAATATCTCAAACAGCAAAAAAGTTTTCCATACTAAGACTTGATTTTCAACTTATTGTTCCTATGGCAGCTATATGATATAGTGGTCCGATTCAAAATCTAAAACAAACTCGATCTGCTCTTTATATAGACGAGCCTACATACCAAGTTTGGAGTCTCTAGCTCTTATAGTCTCTGACATCTAGGCGCTCTTACAGACGGACAGACGGACGGACGGACAGACGGACATGGCTATATCGACTCGGCTGTTGATGCTGATCAAGAATATATATACTTTATGGGGTCTGCCACGCCTCCTTCTCCCTGTTACGCACATTTTTTTTTGTGACAAAGTTAATAGACCCCTTTACTTTTTTAAAGTACGGGGTCTAAAAAATCATTGATTCCACCCAATTGCATGAGCTGCGCATAACTACTATGTGGCAGTCCTATTGAATATGTAAACAAAGCCGCTAACTTAGGGATTCATTTCAATAACACCTTGTCTTGGAGTCATCATGTATCCATAGCGACAGGAAAAACTTATGCGCAGCTCAGGCAGTTGGCTATATCAAAATCTTTTCTGCCACTTCAAATCAAGCTGCTAATTACAAAAATGTACCTGGTACCAACATTATTTTACGGGGTGGAAGTATTTGGCCATTGCAATGCGAATGACATGCGTAAGCTGAAGGTAGCCTTTAATGCAATTGCCAGATATATTTTTAATCGTAGACGCTGTGACCGTATCTCTATATTTTCCAACAAAATTTTTGACCTAAGCCTTCAATTGTGGATAGACTTTAGAGCATTGATTCTTCTACACAGGATTCTTATTACAAAGGAGCCTGTTTATTTGTTTCAAAAAATTAAATTTGCTGCGTCGCAACGTACAAACAATATTTTATGCCCTAGAATTAAATTAACGAGCTCGGAAAATCACTTTTTCGTGTACACTGTCCGTTTATGGAACAATTTGCCTCATGCATTGAAAACTATTAGAAGAGCATCGCAATTTCATATTAAACTTAAACAACATTTGCAGACATTAGATTAAGTAAATAATGACTGAATCAAAATTAATTATAATTATAAATGAAATAAAATTTAATTATTGTAAAATATAGTTTATAAATATAATATATGCAATTTTATATTAAGTAAACAAAACACATTGTTACTAGCACATTAAATAATAAGTGTAAACTTGTAGTGCTGGGAAATCCAATAAAGAAAGAAACACACATAAATAACAAAATTGTTAATATCTTCACTATTTATGGCCTAATCGTGATGAAAGTTGATGATTAGCTTCTGGGCATGAGTTCACACCCGTCAGTTTTTTATGAATTATATATAATCAAAACAACGGTACTTTGTCGATATGCAAAGCACCCAACACATTTCAAATGCAAATGTAATTTGATCGCACTTGAATGTAGCGGGAGCAATTAGAGCCGCGTCAGCGTTCTCACGCGTTTACCGCTCATGGTAAATACAGTTTGTCAAGTAATTCTTTGCAAACCCTTAAAAATGTAATATTTTGACTTTAAATAAGAAAATAATAGCTTATTATATATATTTGGAAAGGTCATTTAATTTTCGTTCGAATAATGCAAAAATTTCCTTAACCCATTAGTACCCATGGAATATTTTGAATTTTTGCAAAAGTCTACTTTTTCAACTTTTTTCCTCGATTTTTCACAAAAAACATTTTGATGCAGAAAATTCTTGGAACAATTCTAAGAGTAACTGCAAAAAAAAATTTTCAAAAATATTTTTGCTAGTATTTTTTAGAATTTTTTGAAAACTGCAAAAAAGGCACTTTATTGCATGAAAATTAGAAAAATGGGTTAAAATGGTCATTTTTAGGATTTTATAAAAATTTTAAAAAATACTAGCAAAAATATTTTTGAAAATTTTTTTTTTGCAGTTACTCTTAGAATTGTTCCAAGAATTTTGTTTGTGAAAAATCGAGGAAAAAAGTTGAAAAAGTAGACTTTTGCAAAAATTCAAAATATTCCATGGGTACTCAATGGGTTAAGGAAATTTTTGCATCATTCGAACGAAAATTAAATGACCTTTCCAAATATATATAATAAGCTATTATTTTCTTATTTAAAGTCAAAATATTACGTTTTTAAGGGTTTGCAAAGAATTACTTGACAAACTGTATGTGCATAACTCACTCTCTCTCTCTCTGTCTATATATATAAAATTCTTTGTCCTGACTGACTGACTTACTGACTGACTGACTGAGAATCAACGTGTAGCCCAAACGGTAAAAGATAGAAAGTTGAAATTTTCACACAACATAGGTGAGATAATTTCATCGTGCAATAAGACGGCGTTTTGCGAAATTCGACCTGTAAGTGGGTCAAAATCAAGGTCAAAGGTCACGGAATTGCTTAGTATGAAAAACTTTTTTGTTTCTTGAGGATATCTCAACTAAACTCACAGATTATATGTTTGGGGCTGTCTATAACATTCTGACCAATTTGGTCAAAGTCGGATGACTATATCATATAGCTGCCATAGGAGCAATTGGATGCAAAATAACCTTTAGTATGAAAAACTTTTTTGTTTCTTAAGATATATCAACCAAACTCACAGATTATATGTCTGAGACTGTCCTTTACACTCTGACCATATTTTGGTCAAAGTCGGATGACTATATCATATAGCTGCCATAGGAACAATCGGATGCAAAATGATCTTTAGCATGAAAAACTTTTTTGTTTCTTAAGATATCTCAACCAAACTCACGGATTGTATGTTTGGGACTGTCCTTTACATTCTGACCAAACTTGGTTGAAATCGGATGGCTATATCATATAGCTGCCATAGGAATAATCGGATGTTAATTGACCTTTAGTATGAAAAACTTTTTTGTTTCTTAAGATATCTCAACTAAACTCACAGATTATATGTTTGGAACTGTCTCTTACATTCTTACCATATTTTGAATTTGAATATTTCCGTTTTTTTTTACAAAAAATGCTATATTATATAAATTTGTTAAAGCCAACTACTAAGAACCTTCTCTTTAATTTTGCGAGCGAAGCGAGCAGGGGACGAACCCTCTTATATTGTATTAATTTGTTAAGCCGGACAACTAAAGAAGTGCTTTTAAATTTTTGCGAGCGAAGCGAGCTGCGGGTTGGCGAGCAAAGCGAGCAGTTTAATTTTGTTAAGCTGGACAACAAAAGACCTTCTTTTCAATTGTGCGAGCGAAGCGAGCGGGGGTTGGCGAGCGAAGCGAGCAGGGGGCGGAGCCCCCTAGTATTATATAAATTTGTTACAGCCAACTACTAAGGACCTTCTCTTCAATTTTGCGAGCGAAGCGAGCAGGGGACGGACCCTCTTATATTGTATTAATTTGTTAAGCCGGACAACTAAAGAAGTGCTTTTAAATTTTTGCGAGCGAAGCGAGCTGCGGGTTGGCGAGCGAAGCGAGCAGTTTAATTTTGTTAAGCTGGACAACAAAAGACCTTCTTTTCAATTGTGCGAGCGAAGCGAGCGGGGGTTGGCGAGCGAAGCGAGCAGGGGGCGGAGCCCCCTAGTATTATATAAATTTGTTACAGCCAACTACTAAGGACCTTCTCTTCAATTTTGCGAGCGAAGCGAGCAGGGGACGGACCCTCTTATATTGTATTAATTTGTTAAACCGGACAACTAAAGAAGTGCTTTTAAATTTTTGCGAGCGAAGCGAGCTGCGGGTTGGCGAGCAAAGCGAGCAGTTTAATTTTGTTAAGCTGGACAACAAAAGACCTTCTTTTCAATTGTGCGAGCGAAGCGAGCGGGGGTTGGCGAGCGAAGGACAGGGGCGGAGCCCCCTGGTAATACATATAAGCATATATATATAGTTTCTGGAAAAGAATGTCTAAAGACATAACTAAGTACATCAAAAATGTCAAAAAGCGAAAATAACAACGCATACTTAAACTCCTCTTATTCTGACACAAACCCCAATAAGTTCTTTCGACAGAGTGATAGTGGACACTATTGGTCCGCTACCTACATCTGAGAATGGGAACGAGTATATAGTCACACTAATATGTGATTTAACCAAATACTTGGTTGCCGTCCCAATTGCAAATAAACAGTAGCACAGTAGCAAAGGCAATATTTGAATCATTTATTCTAAAGTACGGTCCAATGAAGACGTTCATTACGGACATGGGAACAGTGTATAAGAATTCAAATATAAATGATTTGTGCAAATATTTAAAACTAGACAACATAACGTCTACGGCACATCATCACCAGACAGTTGGGACAGTAGAAAGAAGCCACAGAACTTTTAATGAATACATACGTTCATATATATCAGTTGACAAAGCTGATTGGGACGTATGGCTTCAATACTTCGCATACTGTTTAAACACAACCTCCTCTATGGCACACAATTATTGTCCATATGAGTAAGTTTTCGGTAAACAAAACAATTTGCCAAAACATTTTAATAAACTAGGATATGGGCATTTCCAAACTCGCGCACGGGACATTCGTACACATTCAAAGTAAAAAAACGGTAAAAAGGAAACGGTTTTTTTTTCCGATGAAGGGCTTAACATATAGCATTTGATTAGCTCTTTCATTGGTGCAAAGATTGATTTTGGGTAATTTTTAATTTTTAAGATAATAGCAAAATTCAAGTGATTCGCACGGGACACGAAACAGAAGTGGCTTGTGAGGTCAACCAATTCAAACGCCAATTTCAGCGAATCCAGAGACAATATTTTAATGCAACTAATTTTAAACTCTTGTGCATTGATGCCTCTTAAAAATGGTTATGATTTTTTTCAAAGATGACTTGCACTTTTTTTTTAATTCAATTTGACGTAAATTCGCACGGGACATCGCGCACGGGACATTTTTTACCATCATTATTTTTATGTTCTTCCTGTCTCTCTATTTTTAAATTATATATCCAAAACAGACCGAAAAACTTATTTAAATTAAACTTTCAATATATTTCTTTGAATTAAAATGGTTCATGTTACAATTTTACTGTCCTACTTAGTGTAATCGTTAAAATACAAACGGTCCATTTTGGAAGTCAATTTTTAAGAAAATTGACACAAATATGGAAAAAGTGAATTTATTCCAATGTAGAATCTATATGTTCATCCTATTGATTTTCTTCTAGCGTATATTGCTTAAATAAATAACTTAAATACATTTCTGGAAGAAAATTTCAAAAGATGTGAATTTTTGATCAATTTTACGTTTTTGGCCGCGGTGGACCTTTCTGTAGAAATGCCCATATACAGAACCACTATATAACATAGAAAATTACGCTAAGGAATCAAAGTTTAGGCTAGAGCAAGCATATAAAAAAGCACTGGTTATGTTGGAAAAACTTAACTAGACTAGACTAGAAATAAGGAGCACTTCGATAAAAAAGTTTTAGATTTTAAAGCGAAAAAAGGAGATAAGGTTTTATTAAGAAATGAAACTGGCCATATATTTTTTCCAGAATACTTTGGACCCTATACAATAGTGTCAGTTGAAGAAAATAATAACATTTTAATTAAAGACAAAAGTAATAAACAACAAAAAGTTCATGAGGATGGGTTAAAAAAGTATAATAACTGACAATTTTCATAATAATAATAATAAAAAAAATAAAAAAAACAAATGGTCTTATCAACCAATAAAGAAAAAACTAAGAATGGAGTAAAATTTTATTTGCGAATACCAAAAAAAAAAAAACAAATAATATTAAAATCATAAAATTATAAAAAAAAACAAAATTTTTTGATTAAGGAATAAAATAAAAACAATAATTGGCCACCACATATACATGAAAATAATTACTTTTAAGATTCATTTATCAATATTTTATATTCATTATAATATTATTATATTCAATCAAATAATCAATAATGTTTATTTAAATGTACAATTTACAATAACAATTTTATTAGAATTTAATCCACAAAGCTTTCTTTTATAAATTATAATAATTTTAAATCTATATATATAAAAGAAAGTTGTGTTAGTTACACCACTTATAACTCAAGAACGGCAGAACAGATTTGGATGAAAATTGGTAGGGAGGTAGCTTAGAGCCAGGAAACGGACATAAGATACTTTTTATCCCGTTCGACAGCGTTAAAGTGTGACTTGACATGAAACGTCAGTCACTATAAAACGTGGTATAAAAAAAAAGAATCAGACTTGGAATAAGAAAACGAAAATGACAGCTATGTAATTGACGTATAATGACAGCTATGTATTATAAGTGGTGTAACTAACACGACTTTCTTTTATATATATAGAAGATCAGTGGTCGGCACCAACACATTTATATGTTTGCATTGCGTTAGTGTGCATTTTTGTTCGCCTAACAGCGGAATAACAGCGACGTAACAGAAACAAATCGCAGCAGCGACGCATACGTGAGTGTACGTGAGCGGCAGCGCAGTCGCAACGAAAATTTCCTATGCGCTCGAGATAGGGCCGTGCCGATAGCTGATATAGATGATAGTGCCATTGCCCATTCGTATAAACAGTGAAGTGAACTATAAAGCTCGGTATGGTTGAAAATTTGAGTTTTGAAATAAATTAATAATAATAGGTGAATTGAAGTGAAGTGAAGTTTAATTAATAATGCCGCGAGCAAGACGATCGAATCTTTCCCGACAAAGCCGTAATGCAAGAAGAATACGAAATACTGCAAATGAAAGGAATGAAGAAGAACAAGAAATTGCACGTGAACAGCGCCGCGTATATTCGCATTTCCAATTCACGAACGTCATCCTACTGTTATGCATTTGGCGGTGCATCTGGAGAATGGTCAACGAGTATATTTCACGGCTTCGAATGCTAAGCAACGTGCTGAAGCACCTCCAGCAACTACATTGACCAGTTTTTTTTGCAATCTGCCAAAGCGATCAGTTTGCACGAACTTTGCTTTACTCGGAGATGCCACGTTATTATACTTGGAATGCTTCATCGAAGAATTTTCAAAGACGGAAACAAGGCGATGCGGTTCCTGGGTATCCAGATGTGCGTTCTACTGATGCTCTTGGTCGTATGTATACAGTTCATCCAAAGAATGATGAATGTTTCTATTTGCGGTTGTTGCTGGTAAATGTGCGTGGGCCAACGTCATTTGAGACACTACGAACTGTTAATGGTGTAATATTCCCAACATATCGTGCTGCATGTGAAGAATTGAACTTATTAGAAAACGATACCCATTGGGATACGACAATCGCTGAAGCCATTATCTCTGCATCTCCAAGTCAGATACGCACATTATTCGCTATCATAATTTCGACATGTTTTCCATCAAACCCATGTAACCTGTGGCACAAATACAAGGATAATATGTCAGAAGATATTTTACATCAAATTCGTGTCAGTTCCAGAAATCACAATATTGAGATGAATGAGGAGATACATAATCGTGCTTTACTCTTGATCGAAGATATGTGTTACCTCATGTGCGGTATTTTATTAATCAGGTTAGGAATGCCAGCGCCATATCGTGAAATGAATGACGCATTTAATCGAGAATTGGAACGGGAACGTGAATATGATCACCAGGAATTAGATTTAGTAGCTCAAACGAATGTACCCCTCTTGAATTACCAACAAAAGGAAGTTTATGATACTTTAATGAAGGCAATCAATGATGAAAATGGTGGTTTATATTTCCTAGATGCCCCTGGTGGAACTGGCAAGACATTCCTCATGTCATTAGTTTTAGCAACTGTTCGGGCGAGATCAAACATAGCGGTTGCAGTTGCTTCTTCTGGAATAGCAGCCACATTGTTAGAAGGATGCCGTACGGCTCATTCAGCATTAAAATTACCGTTAAATCTTCAAACTATTGAAGAACCAACGTGTAATATTGCAAAACACTCAGCAATGGCCAAAGTTTTAGCGGCATCGAAAATCATCATCTGGGACGAATGCACAATGGCGCATAAACGTGCATTAGAAGCACTTAACCGAACATTAAAAGATTTACGCAATGACTCGAGATGTTTTGGAGGAGCAATGATTTTACTGTCTGGCGATTTCCGCCAAATACTGCCAGTAATTACAAGATCTACGGCTGCCGACGAAATAAACGCTTGCCTCAAATCGTCAAATCTATGGCGCTATGTGAAGAAACTGCAGCTGACAACAAACATGAGAGTTACATTGCTTAATGATACATCTGCCGAAGATTTCTCGGAGCAATTGCTGACTATCGGTGATGGTCAAGTACCTGTCGATGAATCGAGCGGATTAATATCATTTCCAAATAATTTCTGTAATTTTGTCTCATCAAAAGACGAGCTTATCAACAATGTATTTCCAAACATTATTTCTAACTACAAAAATAATGAATGGTTGAGTGAGCGAGCAATTTTAGCGGCTAAGAATAAAGATGTAGATGACCTGAACTACATAATTCAAAATAAGATAATTGGAACAATGCATTCATTCAAATCTATTGACTGCGTCACAAATGAAGATGAAGCCACCAACTATCCAATTGAATTTTTAAACTCTTTGGACGTGCCTGGCTTACCACCGCACAATTTACGCCTAAAGGTTGGCTCCGTGGTAATCATGCTTCGAAACATAAACCAACCAAAACTGTGCAACGGTACGCGTTTGGTGGTTAGAAAATTGATGAACAATGTAATTTACGCTACGATAATGATAGGAAAATTCAAAGGTGAGGAAGTTCTTATTCCGAGGATCCCGATGATCCCAACCGATATGCCGTTTGAATTTAAAAGACTTCAATTTCCGATACGTCTTGCATTTGCCATGACCATCAACAAATCACAAGGACAATCCTTAAAAGTTTGTGGTTTAAATCTAGAACATTCATGTTTTTCACATGGTCAATTATACGTGGCATGTTCACGGGTCGGAAGACCATCTGCGTTGTTTGTTTTTGCGCCAGATAATAAAACAAAAAATGTCGTGTATCACAAGGTACTTAAGTGAACCTATGTACTAAAATACAGAAATAATAATGAATGATTAATAAAGGTATTTAATTTTTTTGTATTTTTTCCAATAAAAAAAAAAAAAAATCTGCTTATTTATTGCCATTAAGGCGGAACAAAGTTCGCCGGGTCAGCTAGTAACTACATATGGGCATTTCCATAGTCGCGCACGGGACATTCGTACACATTCAAAGTAAAAAAACGGTAAGAAGGAAACGGTTTTTTTTTCTGATGAAGGGCTTAACATATAGCATTTGATTAGCTCTTTCATTGGTGCAAAGAGTGATTTTGGGTAATTTTTCATTTTAAAAATAATAGAAAAATTCAAGTGATTCGCACGGGACACAAAACGGAAGTGACTTGTGAGGTCAACCAATTCAAACGCCAATTTCAGCGAATCCATAGGCAATATTTTAATGCAACTTATTTTTAACTCTTGTGCATTGATGCCTCTTAAAAATGGTTATGATTTTTTTCAAAGATGACTTGCACTTTTTTTTTATTTCAATTTGACGTAAATTCGCACGGGACATCGCGCACGGGACATTTCTTACCATCACTTTTTAATGTTCTTTCTGTCTCTCTATTTAAAAATTATATGTCCAAAACAGCCCGAAAAACTTATTTAAATTAAATTTTCAATATATTTCTTTGAATTAAAATGGTTCATGTTACAATTTTACTGACCTACTAAGTGTAATCGTTAAAATACAAACGGTCCATTTTGGAAGTCAATTTTTAAGAAAATTGACATGAATATGAAAAAGTGAATTTATTCCAATGTAGAATCTATATGTTCATCCTATTGAATTTTTTCCAGTGTATATTGCTTAAATAAATAACTTAAATACATTTCTGGAAGAAAATTTCAAAAGATGTGAATTTTTGATCAATTTTAAGTTTTTGGCCGCGGTGGACCTTTCTGTGGAAATGCCCATATAGTGTATATTACGTTATTTCATTAAAAAGGGATGTGTAGCATGAGCAACCATAATATTAAACATACCCCATAAGGGTATATCAAATCAAATCCACAATAACCCATATAGCGACACTTTGTTGCTAAACATAACGCAATCCAAAGTACATTTGAAATATGATCGTCCATCCATAAGTGGCCTGACCATAGCGTGGGATATGCAACAGCTGCATATTCTGCTGCACAACATGCCTTTGTCTTGCGATATGTATAAGCACAATGTATATGCCTTAAGCATATTTATATGTTAACGATCACTACATGCTCCCGCTCTGCCGCTGTACTCAGCGACAGAGACCTACACATATATACTTACATTTACATATACGGCTTTGACGCTGGCTTCTCTGCCGAAGCAGCGCCCAGCCTTTTTAGCTAAGCTAGCCCCTAAGAACAATTGAAATGACCATAGCTCGCAAATAACTGTCGAACCGAAAAAGTTCGTACTCTCTCGCTCTCGCTCTGAGCAAGAGACTCTTGCTGTCTTCATTTATGTTTTCTGTTGAGCTCTTTTCGTTGAGCTCTTTGTATGTCGGTCTTGCAATGAGCAGTGCGTAAAGAGCGAAACGAAAAACGCTCGCACAATGAGACTCAGCAAAAGACCGTTTGACCGAAAAACTCAACGCAAACGGTCTTCACATTTATTTGCGTTGGTGTTTTTTATTCATGTCTCTTCCCATTTTGCACAACAAATATTTCACAACTTCACACACTCAATTCACGATCGCAATTAATAAATTTCGTCTGCAAAACAGACGCTTAGTGATTTGCTTGCCTATGCGTGTGAATGTATACCAATACATACGCAAAAGACCGTTTGCTTCATTGAACACGACGAAACGGTATTGGAACAACGAGAACAAAACAAAATAGAACTAGTCGGCGGTGCTACAGTCGAGCGGTACTCGACTGTCGGAGACCCCGTACTTATTATAAAGATATCTCAAACAACAAAAAGATTTTCATACTAAGACTTAATTTGGACTGATCGTTCCTAAGGCAGCTATATGATATAGTAATCCGATTTCAATCAAATTTGGTCAGTATGTATAGTACCATGCCAAATGCATAATCTGTCAGTTTGGTTAAGATATCTCAAACAACAAAAAGACTTTCATACTAAGACTTTATTTGGACTGATCGTTCCTATGGCAGCTATATGATATAGTAATCCGATTTCAATCAAATATGGTCAGAATGTATGGGA
>JBAMBL010000925.1:0-24591 GCA_037043405.1 Drosophila subquinaria
TCTTAATGGAAAAGTTATTCTCCCTCTCTCTCTCTCTTTCCTCCCCCCCTCCTCTTGTCAACTTAAAAGGGCATAAAAAGTAATTTTTGGCTGGGCAACTGGGCGTATGTGTAATGTCACTCTCGCCATGTGGCGCCATCTATCGTTTAAGCCCTTAAGTTGACCCAAGTTGTCCCTTTCCCCAGCCAACATTGTGCCCTTGGGCCTCTTAACTGGAATTACTTGCCGCAGTTTAGAACTAAAAAAAATTGAGAGAGAGCGTGAAAGAAAGAAAGAGACAGCACTACAGTGTGTGCTGTAATTTGCATACAATACTTTTTTTTTAAATTTAAAACAATGTGGGAATATTTAACGTGCTCAGCTGCCGCTGTCTATACGTTGTTTTTTTAATTGTTTGACTCATGTCGTGAATTCTACATAAATTTATTTCTATAAATTTATTGATTAGTTACTTCAAACTGCAGCTACGTGCTTAAATACAGTATCAAATTTTAAGCATGTACATTTAGCAAGTTTGTGCATTAACACTTAATTTGTAAATAGCTGAAATGTATTTATATGTTGTGAGAATTATTAGGATTCTGTAACCCAAATTAGGATTAAACTATTGTTAATAGTTTGAAATGCAAAGATTTTTTTTAAAATAATTTGACACATATTTTAGGAATTTTTATTAAAAAGGGCTGCAATTTTATCTATATTGTAATTTATCTATATTGTATTTTATCCATATTGAATTGCCTGAATTTGTCACAGCTAAAGTTCTTAAAATTTGTCAAAACAGTGTTTAAAAAAATATTATAAATTATTTCTCTTTTATATTCTATTTTATTAAATTTTTCGTATAAGCAAGATAAACTTTAAAATGAAATATATTAAAGTAGATTCCCACTGTCCATTTAATGGATATAATAATTCTCTAAGTCAACTTGAGAGCTTTGACACGTGTTCTACGTTTTTTACCGCTTCTTAGTACAGTTTGAGCAAAGTTGATCCAACTCTTGCCCTTTTAAAGGCAAACAAACATGGCCCATAAGATAAAGCTGGTCAAGTCGAGAACAAGTTGAACAACAAAGGCAGTTTTTTTTTTCCCTCTGATTGTTGTTATTGCTATCATTTGTTGGTTACGGGCTTGTGCTGCAAGTATTTGGCCAAATCTCTGGGAAAATAAATATGAACTCAGTCTCAGTTCGTTGTTTGGCACATAATTGAAAATCGTTTCCTGACAAGTTGCTCGAAAAAACCAAAAAAAAAAAATTGGAAATGAAAGAAGATGTATGCGAATTCGTTGAACTTTGTGCTCGATAATAGAGGCAGATTGTGCCACGCCCACACACTGATGCCCCTCTCTTGGCCAGCAAGCTTATGCAGACACTTTTGGTTCATTGACATTTTGGCAATTTGTTGCCATTAGCCAGGCGGGCGGGCCGTTTGTGTCCTCATTTGAAAGCAAACAAATAAATATGATAATTATGGAAAATTGGAAAATTGTGGCACACAGCATAATGAAAATGTTACTCAGCAGACGCAATTCCCGCCTGCCTTAGAAAAAAATATGATCATCATTTTACAAATTGGTCTTGTTTTTAAAAGCGGCAAAAAAAGTTATCAAATATTTTATTGTCAAAGATATTTTTTTTTAAATATTAAAAATGATTCTCTTTATTGTATGTTGTAGAGGATAATATTTAAAATAGTTTCCAGATTTTAGATGATTTTTTCTTATTTTCAAACAATTTTTTTTAAGAAAAGAAATAAATATTTAAGTCTAAGAATATTTGCTTTTGTGCTTAAAACAAATTCTTACTTTAAGAAAATATGCTTTAATTAAAAATGTACTTGCAAGTTTCTAATTTTCAAGTTCAAATACGTCTTTTTTTTTCTAAGTGTACAATCATACATATTTAAACTTATGCTGCGATTCTTTTATTTTTAAATGGCAATTAACACATTTTGGTATTGAATTTTTCTGATATTGGGATTCACATGATGCCCATATTTCGATCAATTTCGATTTCTGCCACCTTGCGGTTAATTGATTGCCATTTGAGCCATCTTATTCGTTGGCCATGTTCTATGGAAATTTGTTCATTTGCATAAATTGCTTATATATCCAGACATTTTGTTTAGTTTTCATTTTCATTTCCCATTTGTTTCAGCTTTGCAGCCTGTCTGTTTTTTTTGACTTTTTTATTGGTGTTTTTTCTTTTTTTTGTATCACTTGCGCATTTTCCATATCCCATTTGTTGTTTACATTCCGTTTACTCATTGTGCTTGTTAACTTGAAACATTTCGATGAGCTAGTCACACTCACTATTAAATACATGTACTTAAATTCAATTCAATATTGATTCGAGTTTTCAAAAGAGTCAAAAGAGTCGATATCATCTCATAATCATAAATTTTATTATGCCTGCATTTATTTTTAAACCAATTTCCGATTTGTCTTGGACTTGTAGTTTTTATATCAACTTTATTTTATTATTTTGTTGGGTGTGTTTGTGTGTGTGTGTGCGTGTGGAATTTTATGTGTGTAGTATATGCTTGTCAGGCTTTTTAGAATTTATGTTATGTTTTTCACATACATTCTTTGGTTTGTCTGCTGCCGGTTTTCATTCGCTTTTCATTATATTTTGAATACCCTGTAGTCGTAAAAGAGCAAAAGCGGGTGTACTATAACATCAGCTATATTTTGTCTTAATTTTCTAATACTTACTTTTAAAATGAAAGATTTCCAAATATGCCTAAATTAAAAAAAAGTTTATTAGAATTGCATTCTGAGCATTTCCATATTTTTATCTATTATCTATATATTCTATATAATTTATAGGAGAAGGAAAAGCTCTTAGGGAAATGTTAATTGCAATGCATTTTCAACTATACTATAATTTTTCATTTTTATATATTCCAAATATTTTATAAAGATTTTCCAATATTACCGAAACTTTCAAAACTCCAGAGTTAAAGTCTTGATTCTTGACTTTGTATTAACTGTATTTAGTAGCTTTATGTTCTGAACATTTCATAAAAATTTGCTAAAATACGCAGAAAGATTTCTAATTTAACAAATATCTATTTCTACTGCTTTGTTATTAGTTATTGTCTCAATTCATGACATGTTAACATATTTAGCTATTATCTGTAATTTCTGATTATTTCATAAAGATTGCTTAATTATATGCAGGGTATCTTTTGGTTCTGCACACTTAACTGATTTATTACTATATATTTTTCTGTATAAAAATCTTTAGCTTTAGGTCGTGTCTGTCGGCTACCAAAAATCCATTCCATTCTCATACCTATGGTTAGTTCATAGTCCCAGACAATCCCAGGCACAGTTCCATTCCCATTCCCATACTTATTTCCATTCCAATTCCTATTCCCATTCCCATTCCCAGGTTGTGGCGCAACAGATTTCTTTGCCTCCACACGCATTTGACTTTCAAATGAAGGACAAATATTGAATGGTCGAGCCAAGCAACAAACAAACAGCAACAACAGCAACAACAATAAAAACAAAGTCGTCGACGTGGCAATTGGTAGCAGGGGGATGAGGCAGACAGAGAGAGGGGAGTACAGTGGGGCAAAAGGGGCCAGCTAGCATAATGTTGAGGGCGGACTATAAAAGTTTTGCAGTTGAATTTTCTTGCTTTTTGTGTATGGAGGTGTGTTATGTTGTAGGTGGGTGTGCATTGTGTGTGTGTGTGTGTGTCGACTTTGTTCTTGTTGGAGGTTTTGAATATAAATTATGTGCGTAATTTGATTTTAAACTGTGCGTTATTGCCAGCTTTTTTTATGCTCTATGTCTGATTATTGGGAAATTTGTCACTAATAGAAAAAGGTTGCAATAACTTGAGAATCCAATAAAAATTGGCATCTTAAAAATATGCAAGAAAATACTATGGGAAAAAATTGTTTAAAAATAAAATTGGTAAAAAAGAATTTAATAGTTTATATAATATTTTAAAATCTATATGATAAGAAAAAAATTATAAAAATAAGGATAAAGAAAAAAAAATTAATTAAAATATATTATATAGAACATAAAATGGTTAAACTAAAAAGATAAAAGAAAATAATAAAAAGTCTGTTTCAAATATTCTAAAATTTATATTTCAATAGAGTATTTTCGTTTCGTCTTTTTTGATTTTTCCTTGCAGCAAACATATTTTAGTTTTTTTCTTATTTTATTTTATTACTTTCTTGATTTAATTTGGATTTTATGCATTTATTTTTTTTGTTCTTTACTTTTTGTTTTGTTTAAGACTTGTATTATGCGAATGAATAGCAATTTGTTGAGTTTGCTTCGTTTAGTTTTTATTTATGCGTCACAAAGACACACACACATACATATGTAAGAGAGCGGACTCAGACAAAGATCAAGAACTGCTGTGGTCCGGATCGGCCAGCATTATAAATAGATGGGGGCAACAACAACAACAACAGCAACGTCGCCACTTAAGCCACAGCTCTCGGGGCAGCAACAGCAACAATTTTTATCGACACGAGCCAACTGTCAGGCCAAAAAGCAGCAGCAGCATCTAAGCATTGTGTCAGCCATGTTGAGCCCCAAAGAACGGCAAAGTTTTTTAGCCCAAATAAGCGCAAAAATACGCATGCCACGCACTTGTATCTCAAAGATACGCAGAAGCAGCAGCAATGCAAATAACTTGGCACGCAGTCACAGGCGGACAGAAAGACGGACGGACAGACGGACATAGAGACTAACTGACTGACTGACTGACGATGTCGTGGCCATGCATGAGCAAAGATTCTAATGCAATTTTACTTGCCACGGCCTACAGACTTAAGAGCTGAGTTGAGAAGTTGGCCAACGCACAGTGGGACAAACAGCTGAATTAGCAGAGCTCAATTATTGACTTAACCCTTTAAATTTCATGTCCTCTCATTATAATGCGCTTACTTTTTTTTAATTAGAGAATTTAAATTTAAAAATTACAAGTCTTCTTCAATCAAATTTTTGCTCAGTTTTACTCTGAATTTGGAGAATTAAGTGTGAGCATATAGGATAAAAAAAAATGATAGAATTTCAGCAACAACAAGCTTATAATGAATTTATTTTAAAATAATATAGAATATTTATTTTTTTTATTAAATTTTGAAAATCTGAAGTTATCAGGGGTGCCACAGAAATCGCTTTCGCTTGAATTTCTCTCAAATTTCATACAAATTTAAATAAAATTAGAGCGAATTTAAGTGAAATTCAAGAGAAAGCGATTTCTGTGGCACATCTGAGATTTTTTGGATAGAGAATTCAAATTATAAAATAAAATTTTTCGTAAGTCAATTTATTGATTATAATTTTTGACAAAAATAAAATGTAAAAAAAATATATATAAATGCAAAAAAAATTATGATAACTCTTATGCAATAATAACTTAATAATGAATTTATTTTAAAATTATTTTATCTTATTTTTTAAATTATTTGTCTTTTTATTAAACTTAAAAAATCTAAACTTAAAAAAAAAAACTCCGCTGGCTCAGCGCCTTCAGCCCACTGTGCGATGATTCCGAACTCTAGTATCCGTGCAGTTTTTGGTCTTGTTTATTTAGGACTTTCTGCATTAAAAAATGCACAGCATTTGGTTTGCCTTTCTCCGCTTGTCTTGTGTATCTTTTATGTGTTTCTTTGTTTTTTTTTATTACTACGAGTATTTTAGTGACTTTCTTTTCTTTTGTGCGACTTGTGTTTTTATTTGGTCTCGACGTCTGTGTTGCTTTGTTGTAATTAATTTGCTGGCCACAAAAAGAAAACAAAAAAAATATAAAAATCCTTGCCATTTTTGACTTGAATGTAGGCTTGTTTATTTGCACATTTGGTCAGCTCTCGTTGATGTTTCGATCTGCGTAGATCTATTCAGTTTTTGTGCTGTTTTTCTGCTCTGTTCGGTTCGGTTCTGTTCTGTTCTGATGCACATCAAACGACAGGGCGCATTTTTTGCGTACTTGAAAGCACTTTCGAAAATAGCGCCGTATTTAGGTTTTAGGTCGTTTCAACCAAACGCATTCAATGCGCATCACTTTGACGTTTGCCAAGCTCTATAAAATGCCCAGACATACAGTCAGTCAGTCAGTCAGTTAGTCACTCAGTCAGACAGTCAATCAGTCAGTTGGTCTCAGTTGTTTTTGTTTTATCTTTTTGTGGCAGACACACAAATAGCCACAAGTCGCGATGTCAACACAACTATTTCATATCTAGTCACAAATATTTGCTAAAAACCCCCCCAAAAACCAAATAAAAGCCGCGCTAAATCAAGCTGAACCAGCAACCTTGTCTGTGCACATAAAAAGTGGCGTTACACAACACTAAACGCTGTAAGCTGACAATAGATAGTGTTGAGTAGAAAATATAAGTTATAGAAAATAAAAACATTCAATTAAAGGTAATCAAATAGGCAATATTGATAGTAGCTGTATAAAATAGGGTTGGAATATTTAAAAAAAAAAACTAAATATATACAGGGGTGCCACAGAAGTCGTTTTCGCTTGAACTTCACTTAAATTTGTATGAAATTTAAGTGAAATTTAAGTTAAATTTAAGTGAAATTTAAGTGAAATTCAAGCGAAAGCGATTTCTGTGGCACCCCTGATATTTTTAAAATATGTGCAAAATAATTTAGAAGTATTGTTCAAGTAAAATGGAGATCTTGTTTATTAAAGCTGACAACTTGTTTAATTTAATTCACGTTTTCTTTTTATTTTTTTAACATTTTATATCAAATTTAAATATGTAGCCATGTAAGATATACACTATATAATGTACATAAACTTTTCAGGAAAAAAAAATTTTGTTAATTTTCTCTAAAATTAAGTTTAGCTTTAAAATAGCTAAAATGCCAGCACTATGCGCAGCATAGAAATCATTGCGGCCTTCTGCAAAGCGTCAGCGCAATTGAACACACCTGAGAAATCAATCAATCGATTTGTTCAACTGTAACAGACATGAGAGATACTACAGTGGTAGAAATATACTAGAGAGAGAGAGGGGAGAATGAGAGAGTGAGAGAGAGAGAGTGCGTTGAGTCTCAACAATCAGCCGCAACATGTTGTCAACAAATTTAAACGCTTGATAACAAAGAGAAAAAAAAAAACGCTGACTAGCTGACTGTGCCAAATAACCGCTGGCAGAAAACTTTTGCCTTGACTGTGTGGGCGGCGGCGGGGGCGTGGCAGGGCGTGCTGTCAATTGTCAGGCAACTGCAGCACATGTAAATAACTTCCATAAACAGAAAAAGCGAGATGAAAACAAAGGAAAACAATGAAAATAAAAATAAGGAACAAGAAAAAGCGACGGCTAAAAGTATTTATGAGAGTGTGTGTGTATGCTTTTTTTCTTTAAGCAGATTTGAGAATGTAACTTTGACTTTGTGATGAGCAACAACAACTTGAAGGTAGCCAAGAATGTGTCTCAATGAGTTGCTGGAACAGGCAGGAAAAGGGGGAAGGGAAATCGCGATGGCCAAACTCGAGCATAACTGAAAATCTTGTCGAATGCCTTTGACAGTTGCCATCAAAGCAAAATGCAGCGTCCAGCGAAAAGGGTGGAAAATGTTCACGCACACACACACACATAACGCATACCATGTAAATATTTGAAGTAAAAAAAATATATGCTGAAAAAAATACGTTGACAACTGTTGCCCATTTCCGTTTGGCCTTGTGCAATGACTTCCGAGCATGCCAAAAAAAAAAAGAAAACGAAGTGAGGAAAAGCGGAAAAGCGTAATCAGCTTAGATACTTAGTTACAATGCGTGAACAAGTTTTGCTGACAACTTTTGCACTCAATCGCCGCCCCCAAACAACAAAAGTCAACACTGAAACTCGCACTCTCTCAGTCTCTTAGTCCCAATGCTGTCTGTCTGTCGTTTTCTATTTTTGTACAAGATTTGTTGCGTTCCATTTTCCAAAGAAGAAACTTTTTACCTTTGACGTTTGCCTAAAGGTAGCAACACCAAATAATTATAGATACATATATAAATGTATATAAATGCATGGAAACACCTAGAAAATATATATGTATATATGATTCGTATGTGTATTGGAAAATGTTGGGAAAATTCTAGATGACTTTTACAGCATTTTGAGTGGTGGGCGTGAATGTGTCCCAATTTTCAGTTGGCATTCGAGAAACATACATAAATCTGGTATTTTAATACGTATTCTTGGAAACTTTGGTTGGCAACTGTAAAAAAGGTTTTGTTTCTAAAATAATATTTTTTCCAGTTCTAAAAGAGTTTAAAGGTCGTTTCTAAATTTTAAATAGCTAAAACTTTGCTAAAATTAAATAGATTTCTTTTATCAATTTATTGTTTTATATTAAATCGATTGATAAATCAAATTATTTTATTTATTTTATGTATTTTATTCGTCAATGTAAGGAATCATTTAGAAATTATATTTTATCTATTAATTACCCCTTTCACTATGTAATTTGAAAACAATTGTTTATATAATTGTATAAATTGAATTTTAAAAATTATAATTCCTGCTCTCTCTAAAATTTTTAGCTTTTTAAAACATTTCTAAAATGTTTTATTTATTAAGGCCTTAAAAATTTAGGAGTTATTCAAAGTTAGGAATTATTTAGATCTTTTATTTTATCTGTTATGTATTTTTAATTTCCATTAGATAAATTGAAAATAATTGTTGTTATGAATTTATATATTGAATTTAAAACTTAAAATCCCTGCTGTCCCCAGGAATATTTTACCATTTTAAAACATTGCTAAAATGTTTTATTTATTAAGGCTTTAAAAATGTATGCATATTTTGCACAACTTAAAATCTGCCATAAATTTGCAGCGAGCAAACGCAAAAATTTAATGAAAAATGTGAAATTAATTAAAAGTTATGCGCAAGAAATGATGGAAAATTAAAAGAATGCGTTGTCCGCAAATAAATGCAAAAAAGAAATAAAAACAATAAATAAATTAAATGTTAATAAATTGCAAACGAAATGGACACAATATTTTGTATTGGCTTTTTGCCTTTTTTGCGGGTTTGTGTTTGGCATAAACAATGATGATTAATGTTAATGCAAGAAGCAAAAAATTTAAGGAAAAAAAAAACAAGAACAATTGGCAAATGTCACACACACATCCATCATAATCTGTGGGTATTTTCAGTCAGTCAGTCAGTCAGTCAATCAGTCAGTCAGTCAGTCAGTGAGTCAGTCGGTAAGTTGACAACTTTATGGCACAGCCTAGTGAAAATGTCATAAATGTTGTGCTTGTCGCGCAGATTTACAGGTTTTTAATTAACATCATTCCATACGAATTTATCAACTGACTGACAACTGTCGCCCGCTTTTCATTTTCATTTCGCTTTTCCAGTTCACTTCATTTTCTTTTTTTTTTTTGGCCATATGCAACTTTTGAGTGGGTCGTTTTGACGCCCATTTTGATTTGCTTTGTATATGTATATTATTTTGATATTTATGCTCTTAATTTGCCGCATGTGTTAAATGGCGCTGCACTTTGGCTGCTTCTAGCGTCATTTGCCATTTATTTGGTATTATTTGTTGTCTTTTTTCGTTAATATTTATTTTTATTTGTGTTTTTGTTTATTTATTGCATTTTTTTGTGCTGCACGGGGGCATGTTTCACATTTTGAGCGCCGCCGTCGCATCTTAATTGAGTTTTTTATGTGATGTTTATAATTTATGTTTTAGCTGCCTGCTAAATTGTACTTTGCTTTTGGCATAATAAAGAATTAGCTGATTTAATGACTGCAGTCGATGCCTGTAGATATTGTATAAAAATCGATTGAGCCATAAGTGATAAGTGTGCCAAGGCTTTTTTTCTTCTGTAAAATAGCATTATAAAAAACACACAAAATGTTAAGTTTAAACTTTTATAGTTCTGCCAAAATGGCTCAAATAGAACAAATATAATTTTTAATCAATTTTCCGAATTATTAAATTAATTTAAATAATTTATTTCGCTTTTGTTTCAACAGCTTTAGTTCACTGACCTCCACCTATAAATAATTTTCTTTTATTTTACAATTTATTGTGTTGAATGTTTAAGATTTCTATTTTGATGATGCTCTTTTTATTTTATAAATTTTTTTGTTGCTTATTCTATTGTCAAAACATTAATTAACCAAACCTAAATACACATAGTTTGGCAGCTGTTTTGGATTTTTTGTTGTTTCTTTTATTGTAGAAGCGCTTAAATTTATTAATCATTATCAGCACAAATGTTAAAGTATTTGGTTATATTTTAAATGCCGGCCGGTCTTTAGCTAAATTTTGAGAAATTAGTTTATGGGGCCAGCAAAAGTAAACTGTGGGCGTTTTCTAGACAATCCCATTGAAATTTACTCAATGCGTTTCAAGGTTATGAAATAATAATAATATAAAAAAAAAATAGTATGGGAAAAGAGAAAATTTTTTATCTCTGCAATAATTTATTCAATGATATTTTCCTTGCCCACCTGTAGGCCACAAATAACAATGGGAAATTGTGATGTCTAAGCCAAAGTCGGACAATAAGTAAAATGGAAACCATTCTATAGATCTTAAAGACTTAAGTCTATATACTATAAACTTTAATGACCCTCATTTTTGTCAGCGCAAAGTTGGCCAAAAGAAAATACAAAGAAAATAGAAAAACCATAGAATAAAAGCCAAGAAAAATAGCATAAAAATTGCTACAAAATATTTCTAAATATTTGTATTTAGCGCAAGTTAAATAATCAGACAGATTATGCATACGTTATAAAAATAACAAAAGCCCAAAAAAAACAAAAAATAATTAGAAAAGAAAAGAAAAACGTTTTCAAACTGCTCGTGAAGCGAATAAAGCAAAGCGACAGCAACAAAATGGCCAAAAATAAAAGCTGAAAACAGCTTGCAAATATTTTAACGCCATGCAATAGTCTATTCTCAATTTGTTGCTTTAGTTTCTTGATTTTTCTTTTCGTGTACAGTAACAAGACAAACACCTGTGGCACAAGACAGAGAGATGCGAATAAATCGCAATCGCATCTTGCAACGATTTCCAATCGCATCATTTTTAGCTTTGCCTCAGTCACCCACATGCAACATTGTTGCACACAGCTGTTTGTTGTTGTTGCTGTCGTTGTCGTTGCAACCAAGTGTGGCAAGTGGCGCTGATCGCTTGATGGCTTTCCTCTCATCTGTTACACTACACTTTGGCTAAAAGCGGCTAAGAAGACGCCATTTTGCTGTGGGAGGTTTCGTTGGCAGAGCTTAAAATCTTGTAAATTCCTTAAATAACCTATATAAGATGATGAGCGGATAGCACAGCACTTTATCTAGTTTGTTACTTACATATGTAAGTTTGAAATTAAAAAAAGAAATAAATAAAAAAAAAATAAGTTTTGATTTTGGCATTTTCAATTTTTAATGTTAAATAGTTTATTGACAAAATAATATAAAATAAAAATAAAATATATTTTAAAGTAATAAAGTTAATGCTATTTAATTTTTTGTAATAAATAAATTTAAACTCTATGAACTAATAATTATAATTCATGTAAAAACTTTTAATATAAAAAAAAAAATAAAATTAATTAATTTTAATTTTTTGTAATAAATAAATTTGAATATATTGACAAAATAATAAAAAATAAAATATAATTAAAAAATAATAAAATTAATTAATTTTAATTTTTTGTAATAAATAAATTTAAGCTCTATGAACTAATAATTATAATTCATATTAAACTAAATTTATTGACAAAATAATATAAAATAAAAATAAAATATATTAAAATAATAATAAAAACAATAAAAATAAAATATATTTCAATAATAATAAAATCAATAAATTTTATTTTTTTGTAATAAATAAATTTGAATTTATGGACAAAATAATATAAAATATATTTAAAAAATAATAATACAATCAATGATTTTTTATTTTTTGTAATAAATAAATCTGTACTTTATGAAGTAATAATTATAATTAATGTTAAAATTTTTAATATAAAAAATCTCTTATGCTTAGTTTTTATTATAAATTTTTTTACTGACAAAAGTTATGAAATATATAAATTTTTTTATAGTTTTTCTTTGAAAATTTCAATTGTTTAACTTTCCCTAATTATTTCTTTGCTTTACTTTCAAGGGGTATCTGATTCTCTATCAGTTTAATAATGTTTTTATTTTTTTTTTTTTGGCTTATTACCCACAACATTTCAGAGTTAAGCGCTCAAATTATTGCATTAAAAATCTCATCTAATTAATTGAATTAAGTCGAAAATTGTCATGGAAAACATGGTACCAAGGCTTGCCTGTTTCGCCCTCAATTGCCACCCCCTCACCTGTCTGTGTTGCTGTTGTTGTTGTTATTAAACATTTTGGCAAGAGATTTTTGGCCACTTAATTACTTTGGCATTTGTCACATTTTTTGGCCACATACTCGTTCTTTTCTTAAGGGTCCCCTGTGGTTTGTTTGTGTCTCTATTCATATTTATATATTCATATTCATATTCACATTCATGTTGCGTGAGTCATTGCTTTGCTCCACTTAAGACTAATTGTTTAACAAACAAATGTCATCAGTTGAATTGAGAAAACTAGAAAACTAGAAAACTCTTTTTAAATTGTAAAGTTATCATCACATAAATTATATATTTTTTTTAAATAAGGTGCGTTTCATAATCATAAGACACCCCATTTTTTGTTAATATTTCAGAAAATACATTTTTTATCGAAGTTGTTTTTTTATATAATATTCTTAGCAATAAAACCAACAAGTTTTAGTAGAATTTAGGATGGTTAGTTTATGCAAATAATATTAATTAAGGAAAAAGTAATATTTGGGCGTTTCATAAATATAAGACACTTTTCAAAAATGATTTAACAAATTGATTCATTGGCAATTCTTTGGGATCATGTGCAGAAATTAAACTTTTTTATAGTCAATGGGATCACCCCAACCTTTAGCAATACAAAAAAATTTGTTTTTCATCGATTCGTATAACTTTCTAAAAAGATTGGGATCCAGCTTACCCCATTCGGTCATAGTTGCCGCCTAAGGTTCGTCAATAGCGTTAAATTTTCGGATTTTCATCGTTATCCCGTCTTACTTATGTACTCCAAACATTTTTAATGGGATTTACATCCGGGGAACATGCCAGGCAGTTCACTGTTTGGATTGAGCAATCAGTTAATAAGCGTTTTTTCCTCTGCTAACATGAATGCGAGCGTTGTTTTGTTGAAAAACAAGAGGATCTCCACTGTTTGCTTCAATATAAGGAAGGAGACTGCTTTCTAATACACGAATGTACTTCTTGCTCTTCATTCGAGATGATATAAACCGTAAATCTAACATGGCTTTCGATGAAAAAGCACCGTTCACCATAACAGAACCGCCACCCATATTTCGTTTAGAAAAGTAAATTGGATCCTTTTAAAAATCGGTCCAATAGAATAGCGAGTCATCAGGACCATCAAGATTCTTCATCTTTTCATCAGAAAAAATAATTTGGAAAAGAAAAATTGTAAATCAGAGGAATTTAAGGACCAGATTTACGTCTTGATGTGTTCCTGTGGGTAGAAAGATGATCTTCCTCAAATTAACGCCGCGCCTGCTTGTGACGTGGCATAAGATGTAGTTCTTTCAACATTTTCGAGAACTTAGTATCCTTTCTCAGCTGTAGGGTGCAAAAAATCGTGGTTTTTCATGCTTTCTTGCCCACAGACGCGGCCAAACTGGAGCAAGAAACGGGTGAGTTTGACCTTTACCAATAATCTTTCAGAGACTTAACGTATAAAGCACAATTGTTTTTTACCAGTTATCTTCAAATTAACGAAATTACTTGAATTCTATAAAAAAAATCGGACTACGCATCGAATTCTCTTAATTTTTCGCGAAATTAGAGATAATGATATGTAAAGGTCATTCGAGGTCAAAATTTTTCCCTAATCTTCACTCTACAATATTATACCTCGCGGCATATTTGTTAAAATGGATTAGATTATCAATAAAACATCAAACAAAATCGCACTCATTACATTTTAGTTCACTAAACTCAATTTTTCATCAACTGTCTTATCATTATGAAACGGCAAAAATTTAAGGAAAACAGAGCATGTCATGCAAAAGATAACGGTTCTTCTGAATGCATGAGAACTGGCGCCAATCACGGTTCTTTACAGATAGCCAATTAATATTAGATCATATATTTATAAGAAACCATTTATTTAAATGCTTTCTTTAATTTTGGTTGAAGTTTAAATTTGCTATTTCAAAGTGTCTTATGAATATGAAACGCACCTTATAAATTTTCGACTTTTTTTTTGGTGGTGTTTCGCATATTTTTTTTTCTCTCGTGTGTGTTTTGTTGTGGGCGTTGTACATTGCCTGAATGTGGTGTGCAATTAATAAATTTAATTAAGAAATAACGTCGCGCTTTCAAGTGTGAAAATTATGAAAATCTTCTAAATTTTTTGGCCATTACATGAAATTTAGCATGCAAACGGAATTAGCGCACGGTATGAAGATGATTTTTATTATTTATACGGATACCACAAAAACCAGTGCTCATAAATCACAAACTGTTGGGGCTGGTTTTAAATATATATACAGATATACATGTCTGTCGTGGTATGTAGATTTATATAGTTACGCTGCATTTAAGTCAACTTATCCTCGCCACAAATTCTAAATCTAAATCCGAATGGCGCCCAATTCAAGGACACATCCTGAATGTGCATGTAAATTCAATATAAATAATTCAAAATTGAATTTAACGTAATTCAATTCGTAGAGAACTCACGGCGGCCGTGAGGCGCATAAATTCAATCGAAATGACCCAAACACACACACACATGCAATCACACACACATACAATCACACACACAGTTAATGGATGGTGCGGGTGGTTGTAATGATGTTGCTGCTGGTTGCTGCCAAGAAACCGGGCGACCACAACTGCAGTTTTGTTGTACTTACTCGTAGTTTGTAGTCTTTTTTGCTTTGGTCATAAAGTTTACACTCATCTCTGTGTGTGGGTGTGGGTGTGCGTGTGTGTGTGTGTTAGTGACGTGCGGTTGTGACTGCTTTTGGCTTTGAGAAGGGAAGGAAAGTAAAGCAACGGCTTGTTGCATGAACAAATACCAACCTAAACTGGTCTGTTCTCTCTTCTTTCATCTCCTCTCCTCACCTAGTCTGTTCTCCTATCAAAGGCACATGTACATATGTCCATTGAAGTGCAGGATCATTGAGAAGCCCCACAACAAATGCTTTTAACAATGCAATTGTGCAAATACTCCTAGTTGTACCTGGCCACAACCTTAGAAAATATATACACACATGTGTGTGTGTGTGTCAAAGGAGCATGACAAAAATACAGCATAGATAAATAAATGAGATAAATAAGGGCCTTGTAGTTGGGATAGCAAATATGGCACAATTTATGCGAATTGCAGTAAATTTAATTCTATTTGAGAAAAGACTTGAAATAAATATAAAGAAATAGTAAAAATAGTTAGAAAGAAAGGTTCATTAAATATGTTTCAAAATTTAATTATAAGAATTAAATAAATATATGTATATTTTGTGTTGAATAATACATATTTATATAATACAAATTATTATTAATAAATGACCTATAGTAATTTTGCCAATAAACGTCATCTAGACCAGTGGTGGGCACGCATTGGCTCCGGGAGCTAGCGGCTGCTCCCAACTTGATTTCTGCCTATTCTAGATTTTAAACATTAAAAAATGGTCAGTAATTAACAAAGCTATTAAACTTAAATTTAAGATTTAAAGTTTAAAAGATTTAAAAAGTAAAAAAGTCTGTAAGCAGTGTCAAAATTTGAATTGTTTCAACATTTGTTGTTTTCTGTGTTATTTTCCAAAATCGAATCAATGTTTATTGTATTGCATCATACAGGGGTGTCACAGAAAACGATTTCGCTTGAGTTGCACTTAGATTTGAATGAAATTCAAGTATTATTCAAGCGACAGCGATTTCTGTGGCACCCCTGATATATTAGTATTAAAATACATTGATATTTTTAAGTTTCTATGCTTACCTTTATTAAAAATAATCTTAGAACTCTTTCGCTGTTCGGTCTAAATCATCCTTTGTTGGCCATGTTGCCATACAGTCGATTACAGTCTATAAATACGGTGTCTAATGCAACGATTCAACTCGTCGTGCGCTGTCAAAATGTATAATCTATCTATTATTTGTTTATATACATACGTGTAGTTTTCGCTCAAATTTTATTGTATTTTATATTTACACGAGCTCGTGTAATATATTTTTTTTATGGTTATAATTTTCATTTTGGCAAAAATGTTTTTGAGTCATCGCACATTTATTGCGAAACTATGCGAGCCGAATTTTTGTTAGCCATTATTATTGTTGTGATTGTGGTTGTGGTTGTTGTTGTAGTTGTAGTTGTTGCCATTTGGCATGCTCTCTGAGTGCCCAATAATATTTGCAATTATTTATTTCAATTTGCCAGCAGCGTCGTGCACGACGTTGACGTCGCAGTCGGGAGGAGCTCAGTTATTGCCAAAGCGTCGAAATATGCGCTATGAATAATACCATAACCTCCCGCCCCGCCACGCCCCCTTTGGCTCTACACCTCGGTCAAAACGTGCGAAAAACTTTTATGTTCTCAAGATTTAAGCAACTTTGAACTTTTGAGAGCTGCAATATGGCTTGCCTTGCCCCACTGTGCGGCAAGGGGGTGTAGGTGGGGGGCTGGTATTGGGTGGAGGTGGAGGTGGGTGACTGCACCATTGACGACACACACTTGCAACACAACAACAGCAATAACATTAGAAAACGCGCAACATTTGCTGGCAATTAATAAATTTACATTTCGCGTTTCTCTCTCTTTATTTTTTTTTGTAATGTTTATGAATGAAATTCTCGTCTCAATTGGTGTCCAATAAATTGCAATCACACTCGGGCGTACCGTTAATTAATTTGTAGATCAAAAATTATGATTAGCGACATGTTTGCAGCTGCTTTTCTCTGGTCCGGCGACAGCCTTGAGAGTGCGTTGACCAAAACGCATGCAAAACACAAACACACGGCGTATGCGCAATGTGAATGTGGGCGCCTAATTAGTTGATATGTTATGTTATGTTGTTATTTTCTACTCTCTCTCTATTTCTATTTAGTTGATTTATATGCTAACCATCAATCTTTCTCTTTCTATCTTTGCAGGTAAGTTTCGAATGCATTCTTGTTATTGTTGTTGTTGTTGTTGGCGCCCCATTCATTGGCCAAGTTAATGCAAGCAAAGTTTGTTGTTAGCATAAAAGACTACAAAATGCGGCTGGTAAGTGTATTTGTCTATCGAAATGTAAACAAGTGTGTGTGCATAATAAATACACAAAAGCTTGAGGAAAACTAAGTCTGGGTCGACTTAAAGAATACCCTCGATAAGCTGATGGTTAAATGGAGTTGAGATTAATAATAAATAAAAAATATCTTTAACGAGTTGATTTGAAAGAAATAAATTTAGTTAAGTTGTGGATACATTAAAACAAAAATGGCTTAAATTATAAACGGGTATATTCGGTAAAAAATTAAACAAAAATAAAAATAAAACCCTTAGAATAACTTTGACAAAGTGATGGGATAATGAGAGCTATGGATAATTTTATCAATTATCAAATTATGCATTAGATAAAACTTATTTAAATGATTTGGTAAACATTTTATAAATCAAATGCTGTGAAAATTCTAACCTATTTTTCTGCTCGCGAGGCTGAAATTAAGCTGGGAGCTGCCGCTAGCTCCCGGAGCCCAGGCGTGCCCACCGCTGATTTAAATCAAGTCTATGTGGCTTTCTCTATTTTTACGTATTTAGACGATATGTTTTAAAATAAAAATTGTCTCAAGAGGAAGAATTTTCGTCAAGACTAAAGCTTTTTTTTAATCAGTGTATATTTGCTTAGCAATAATTCGTTCGTTTTACAGACGCTCCCCTGTATTCCTCATGTAATTAATAACTTAATTAATACATTTTTTCACTTGTTTTTAGAGAAACTATCTCTGAAACTTTTACCCTTTAACTTAAGGCCCTATTCTCCTTCAGCTTGCTGTTTTTGGACCTTTTTTGAAAAAATTCTCATTTGAAAACGCAAAAAGATATTTGAATTTTGTTTTTTTTATTGAATTAGTAATGAATGAAAGAAAATAAAAAAATTTTTTTTGCCTCGACACGAGGGGTGTTCAAAAAGTAATGAGACTTCAAAGTTGGGGGTTGAAAAAAAAGGTGTCGTCACGGCGGCCACGATTCCGGGTCTCCGGAGCGTCGGAAATGAAAAAAAAAAACGGGGTTATAATCAGTATAGATGTAATTCTGGCCCGTAGTAAAATAAAAATTTTGCGATTTTTTTTGACAAAATGGCGGCCACTTGAAATTGACAAATCGATTTGGACCCATTTTTTTGTAGTTTAGTGTAAAAAAAAATAGTAAAAAAAATCGCAACATTTTTATTTTACTACGGGCCAGAATGGTGACAATTCTACGTCGATTAAACTTTGTTTCATCCAAATCGGTTGAGTAGAACTGGCGGAATCGTGGCCGCCAGCTCGAAAAACGTGGTTTCGAGATAAACGCGTTCAAAGTTTTGACTCCACGTGCATTAACATTAACATTGCTGGACAAAAAAGGCCATAACTCCTAAAGTACTTCGAATTTCAAAAAACCCTTTTAGGGTTATATTCTTAAATGTCCAAGCTATAAAAAAATGCAAAAAAAAAAAGTCGAAAAAAATTTTTTGCTGAAAGAGAATAGGGCCTTAAGTCCTCTTGATAGGTGGTCTGTTATACCCTTTGCTGTAGGGTATGTAGGATAGACTAGGCCGAATATTCAATAGCACAACAAACTTGACCGTTGCTGTCAGAATGTGCAAAAGGAATATGTTGTGTTGTTGTTTGTTTGTTTGATATGTTTTGTTGTTGTTGTGTTGTGCAAATCGCAAACGAATTGTTCTTGGCCGGGCCCAAAATGTTGTTGGCCGTCTGGAAAGGCGCGTCAACGTCGACGTCATTAGGCATACAAATTATTTGCTGTTCAGCGATTTGTTGTTGTAGCCATTTGTTGTTGTTTTTATTGTTGTTTTTGTAGTGTGCACAGTGGGCCGTGTTGTTTGTTTGTTTGTTTTACAAACGTGCGCTATACCAAAAAGCGATAAACAAAGAGAGTGAGACTGATACAGAGAGAGAGAGAGAGAGAGAGAGAGAGAGGGAGGAAAGGCGCGAAAGAGGAGAAAGAACGAAGGAGAGAGAGAGAGAGAGAGACATAAATAGAGATCATCAAATGTTTTACCTGCGTTTGCCCCAAAATGAATTATTCAATTGTTCAGTTCTTTTCTTATTTCAATGTTTCATGCATAATTAAGCATTTTTGCAATTAAATGTGCGTTTGTGTGTGTGTGGGTGTGTGTGGAGACACCTTAACCCCCTTCTGCTGCCACCAAACAAATAAACAAACCCAAACTAATTTAATTTGATTTAGTTGCCTGGCTTTTCGTTACAAGCAACGAGTTTAATTTATTTAATGGATGACAAATAAAAAGTTTAATATCAGGGACTGAAAATAGTTGCTATTGAGCAGAATTTCATCGGACAAAATCACATAAAAATAAAATATATCAATTTAATTGCAATAACTTTATCGCTAGAAACAGCCAATAAACTTATATTAAAATTGTACGAATAATGTTTATTAGTGACTTTTAATTAGTTCATCAAATATAATGAGTGCAATAGATTTTTAATTTAGTCGGTCTTTGAATAATAATTATTATAATTAATAAATAATAAATAAAATAAATAAAAATAATAAATAAATAATAATAAATATTTATAGTTAATATTATTACGACTATAAATTAATTAGTGACTATAAATTAATTCATCAAAAATAATGAGTACAATAGATTTTTAATTAAATCAATCTTTGAATAATAATTAATATAATTTTTGTCCAGTTTTTCTAAGAGTTGTTCTAGAATCTTTTAATTACTCCCAATAACAGTTACGGCTCCTTGGGTTAAATTTTGAAGTAAAGTGAAGTTTAAAAATATAAAATATGGAACAAATCTGCAAGAATATTTACTAAACATAATTTGTTGAACTATAAATGTGTTGCTAACTATATGACGTCCTTTAAGTCAATTAGTTTATTATTTGTACTAACTAAATATTTATATAAAATGCGATTAAATATCTCAGCTCTTATGATTTGTCTAATCAGGTGATGCCGCCCACAAATAGAATGCCAACAATTAATACAAAAAAAAAAAGTTTGCCTCAGCTGATTTAATTCAGCAGATTTCAATACTCTTTTAATTTTGTTTTAGTTTAGAGAACTTTTGATTTTGGCTGCCGTGTGATAAAAACACATAAACAAAATATTTAGCCCTGAATTGTTTGCCAAAAAATGTTCATTCTACGCTTGGGTTGCTGTTGTTGTTGTTATTGTTGTGATTATTATGCTTTTTTATTGTTTAGCCGGCAACAACAATGCCAAATTAAATGTACAAAAACTAAACATAACACGCTGCCTGTCCGGCTGGCAAGTCTCGTTTCGTCCATCTGCTCTCTAGTATTTCTAATTTCTATTTTCTTTTTTTGCTTTGCTTTTCTTTTCTTTTCTTAGATATATATTTTTTTTTATTTTGTTGTTGCTTTTTTCGCACAATAAATAAATGTGTAGAGCGGCAACAACAACAATGTTGATACCGTACTATGTAGAAAAACTTGCGAAATATTTTCCACTTGGCACGCAACATGGCCAAGAGGCTGCTGCTGCGTCTGCGTTTGCGACTTGGCCAAATAGCCAACAAGTTGAATTTTACACTTTTGATTTTATTTCGTTTGTATTTATTTTTAATTTTCATTTCTCGCCCAATCGGTTAAAAACCTAAATGCAGCAACAGCCGAGTATCATAAGTACCGCAGTATAATTGTTGTATTCGCTGCTTATTTTCCGGCCAAGTGTTTATTGTTCTTTCGCCCACTTGAAGCCCACTTCTGGACATTTGCTTGTTAACTATTTGCTGCTAAGGGTTGCCCCCCCTCTTGTTTTTTCGCCCACAACATCCGGTCCAAAAAGAAAACACCCAGAAAAAAAATATGAACAGTACATTTGAATAACATTATTTAAGGAGGTTTTCTACTCTAGATGCATGAATTTTAGGTAATTTTTGAATTGCCATAAAAAAGGCAATTAATATTCTTACTATATATTTTTTTATTAGGTATTTATTAACCTTACAAAAATACAGAAAATAATCAAAAAACAATAAAAGTTAAAAATTTCAAAAATTAGCAGTTGATGAAGTGGGGGGGTCTAATAAAATTGACACGCGATGATATTAATGATTTTAACCCTTGTAGCAATCTGAAACCAAAAAAAAAAAGATTATTATTATTATTATAAAACAAACAAATTTGTATCACTTTTTTGGACTGTTTCGAATTTTTTAAAATAGTAAAAATTGAAATTTGGGAATGGGGATAGTTCCAGGTATAGAAAAGTCTATAAAGAAGACTCTCAATGAATTCTGAAAGATCCGAACGTTGTATTTGCTTCACATTGAAATATTTTTTAATAAAATTTGTAAATTTACTAGAGGACTCCCCCCCTTATTTGCATCCGATTGTTTCAATGGCAGCTAAATGATATAGTAATCCGACATTGACTAAAAACGCCGTCTTATTGCACGATGAAATTATTTCATTTATATTGTGTGAAAATTTCATCTTTCTACGCTTAGCCGTTTGGCCTACACCTTGATTCTCAGTCAGTTAGTCAGGACAAAGAGTTTTTTATACATAGAATATTGAATTTTAAAATTATATTAAAAAAATAAATCTAAATTAAACATATTTTTATTTAACGCTTAATAGTTAAATTAAAATTTTAAAACATTTATTTTTCTTTTGGGTGTATTATATTAATGCGTCTGTGTGTTTTAGTGCAGTTGCCAAAAGCAAACCAACGTGTGCACTTGATTAAAAATAGTTTGTTTTTTTTTTTGTTGGGGGTGGCTAGCAACAACAACAAATTGAATTTGGGATGGGGATGGCAATCAGCATGTAGATGTGGCTGTGGCTGTGGATGAGGTTGAAGATGGTGGCATGCGTTGAGATGAGATGACATCGTCAACTCTTGTGTTTGTTTTTCTCTTCTATCATTGAAAATTCAATTTCAATTATTCGAGTCTTAATATGTGTGTGTATTGTGGGTGAGTGTGTGTGTGTGTATGTGTGTTGTGGGTGTGCAGCACTTAAATATTAGATGAAAATGTTGTCCCATTTTCTTGACTCATATTTTTGCAAATTAAATTTTTATTGAGCGTATCGTTTGGGCATAATTAATTTTAATTGAGGACACATAAGAAAACACAGCTCGGCCATCGGCTTTGGCTATTTATATGGCGCTCGGTAGCCGGAACACCAACAGAAAGAATCCCCAGATAATTACAAGATTAAACACACACAATGTCACAAGTAGCCTTGTTCCCACTATTATTTTTCGGTGTGTTTCCACTGGTTTTTGTGGCATCAAAGGCGCCTCACATCAACAACAACTCACATCTATTGTGATTTGATTTGTTATTGGCAAGCGCAACTAATTGATCAAATTTTTGATTTGTTTATGTGTATTGCAAATGTTGTTTATGAACTGTCAGCCGCATAATTCGTATAAAAAGGCATAAACTACGTATTTAAAAATTGCCATTTTCATTAAGCAAGTTGAACAAAACACATTTCGGTTGACCAAAGTTCACTTGTCACTTGGCAGCATAAAAAAAAAATTGGTTAAAATTTATATCCAACTTATTTGACTTTAAAACATCCATAACTTTGTCAAAATTTACTAAATCTTTACTTTGCAAACTTAGTTTGCAAATAATTATACCAGTATTGACAAACGAGGAAAGCACATTAAAGCTTCCGTTTTCGAAGCTTTAGTTAATAACAGAATTTTGAAAGCGCATTAAATCTGAAGCTTACTTAAATTTTAGTACATTTTTTTCATTCTAAGCTAAAAATTCAGTTCTCAATCCAAACAAGCTGCAGTTGAGTACTGCTGAGCTTTGAGCTAAAAGCAAAGCTTTTAAAACTAGTTGTTGCTAATGCTTGCGGTTGCAAGTGGACAATGCAATACACAGAAACAAATTGGGGTATTGAGTGAAATAATTACAATATTTTCGGGCTCTATAAAGTTTTTTTTTCCATTTGAAATACGCTTTTTTTAAGTGTACTCAAATTAAGAATAACTTTGAATTATTAAGTGCTAAAATTAACGAAAATTCAGGTCGAATTACAAAAAATTAGCAAAAATAATTGCAAAGTTATGGGAAAATTCTTATATAACTAAAATTTTAAAATCAAGAAATTGTGCTTGAAATTAAGATTGAGTATCGCAGCTAAATTAGGCTTGAAGTCTTAGTATTTTTAGTATAAAATCCATACTAAAATAAAGAATTCAGCAACTTGACTTTTCGAATGATTTGCTTCTTGTTTTTCTCTGTGTAGTCATAGTATTTCATACACAAAGCACACACAATGCGTTTTGTGCCCCAAGTGATAGAATAAGGCACCACATCCTGGACGGGCCATCGACGTCATTACTGTGCGCTGCTTTGTATGCAGAACATGTTGTCAGACAGCCAGTCGGTAGTGCGGATTGTTTGTGTGCAAGTGTGTGTGTGTGTGTGTGTGTGTGTGGGCTTGTGTGCCTGTCCAATTGACTTTTGCTTTGCAGCAATTGTTTGGTCAGGTAACAGAAGGGGGGAAAGATAGAGAGGGAGGCTGGGTGGACTGAAGGGCAGCGTTGCCATTTTTTAAGAAAAAAAAAAGCTGACTGAAGGTTTGAAGATTAAAAGAAGCTTAACTTTTCATGAATAAAATTTGCGATAAAAACCAGACACCGTAACTTTTATAAGTTTTAAAATAAAAATTGCAAATTAACAATTATTTTCAAATATTTATTTTAATGTACGAAATAACAATTATTCTTAATTTTTTTTTAAAAAGTCAAAAGTAATCCTTAAAATTCATTTTTTTAATAAAAGTTAAGAAATAACACATTTTTCTGATTTAAAAAAAAAAATTCACTTTTTTTAAAAAAGTGAAGAAATAACACTTTTTTCTGATTTTTTCAATAAAAATAAAAAAAATTATTTTTTTAATAAAAGTTAAGAAATAACACTTATTTCTGATTTTTCAATAAAAATAAAAATAAGAGTTATTTTTGATTTTTATTTTATAAATGCATTTTAACGATTATTTTTGACTTTTTAAATAAGATCTAAATTTGATTTATATCTTATAAATTGAAAATAGAAGTTGTTGGCTGATATCGATAGTAAATATAAATAAATCCAGAAATTGCGCTAAGGAACTTTGAAAAAAAGCTAGTTGTGACAGGAAAAAGGCTGTGCTGGCAACACTGGCTGAAAGGCCGCAGGCGTTGACGGTTGCCACGACTCATTTGCCTTGCCGCAGAGGCAGTAAAAGAGCTTTAATTCAATTTGAGCAACAGCTGAGTGCAACTGCCAACAACATTGGTTGCTATTGTTGTAGCTGTTGTTGTTG
>JBAMBL010000926.1:0-78969 GCA_037043405.1 Drosophila subquinaria
CGACTGGGAGAGACCCTGTACTTTTTTTTGCAAAATTTAAAAAATAATATTTAAAATATAAATGATACATATGACTAAAAAATATTAATAATGGAGATAAGTGTTCCTGTTATTTCTATTATTATTTCTGTTTTTTTTCCATCACTGTACTTTGTGTCCTCTTTAACATACTCAATAAACCTTTAAAATTCTTCAGTGCAGGGTCTCAAACTGCCAAAAAAAAAAACAAATAAATGTAAATGCGAAAGAGGAAAAAAGTGCGAAAAGTATGGAAAACAAAGCAGCATCAAATCCAAGAGCATTTGACACGCATCCTGGCAATACGATGTGCTGGCTGCTATTTTTTTTGTTTGCCAAAAGGATTTGGATACGAACAAAAAACGAAGAATAAAACTGAAAGTATTTTGCTGTTCATGTGTTTATATTGGAAAATATTGATTTACCTGCTATCAAAGACAGCTGCCACACGTAGAAATTGTTTTTGTATTTGCCACAGTCTCCCGGAGAGAGCAATGGAGAGTAAAGAGTTGAACATGTAAGCAAACTCAAACTCAAATACATGAATGCAATAATCAATAAAGATTTGCTGAGGCTTAGCTGCCACATGGCCACGGCCCGCAAAGTGGCGCATACTGCCAGCAGAGACTGTTGGTTAATGATGGCCATGTGATGCCGACTGTGATTCTGATTACGACTGTGGCTGAGATTGACGTTTTGTGGCCAAGACACAAGTGACAAGCTACGCTCAACAAGTGCAGTTAAGGCCACATCATTAACATTTGCCGCCAATCTCAATGTCAAGGCAACTCTGTTCCTTATACGTGTATATACCCAACACATTTACATATATATTTAGTGAATTATTTGAATGCTAGTTACGTGACTGTGGTTGAGTTTCGCATTCGACTTGACGCAATTACACAAATTTGAGAATTCGTAGGCTGAATGTTGTTCATTTAAAATTATATGACTTGAAAACATATGTATAAAATTGTGTTTCTTTGTGTAACCCTTAGCTATTCTTATATGAAAGTATATCAAAGTAAAAAGCTTTAAACATTTTTCCATGTTAGCATTTTTTTTTAATTTTCTTAATTCATAAACTTTTTGAAATTTATTTTTATAATTTAAATTTTTTTGAAAATCTTAACATTTTTTTTTGTTGTCTAAAATTGGGTTTCTTTGTGTAACCCTTATCTTTTATGATATGAAAGTAGATAAAGAAAAAAACTTTAAATATGTATCTATGCTAGCATTTATTTTTAATTGTTTTAATTCATTAACTTTTTGGAACTTTTTTTGTATTTAAATATTTTTGAAAATCCAAAATTTTTTTTTATTTAAAAAACTTTTTAAAATTTGTTTTTTTCCAAATTTGTTGTTTAATTTTTTAAATTCTAGAGTTTTATTAGCTCTTTTCCAGAGGTTAGCTAGAATTTTAAATCAATTCGCTTTAATACGGCAACCAATTTTAAAAGGCTTTTCACTTATCTCTTCAGCTTTTAATGCATTTGATGTTCTTTTTTTTAAGTTTTTTGATTAATTTAATTTAGTCATAATTATTTATAATTAAACTTTAATTTCACTTACTCTCTTTCTTTTGTGCTCGCTTTAAGCACGAAAAAATTGTGCATGATTTTTTTCGTTAATTCTTTGTTGTGTATATGAAAGTAAAAAGCTTTAAATATTTATTTTTATGTTAGCACTTCTATTTAGTTTTTCTAATTCTTTTAACTTTTTAAAATTTTTTTATGTATAAATTTTTTTTTAAAATCTTAATATTTATTGTTTTTTTTTTTAAACTTTATATAAATTGTTTATTGTAATATTTTTGCTAAATTTACTAAATTCTAGAGTTTTATAAGCTCTTATGCAGAAGTAAGCTAGAATTTTAAATAAATTCTGGATTTTAAAAGGCTTTTGACTTATCTCTTCAGTTTTTTACGCATATATTTAATGTTATTTTTTTTAAAGATTTTTTGATTGATAACAATTAGTTATAATTAGTTATAATTAAACTTTTATTTCATTTTCTCTCTTTTTTTCGCTCCTTCTCTATCTAGTTCACCAACTTCTTTCCAAGGCTTTTATAAAATGAATGAGCGCATAGCAAAAAGCCTAGACTGATAAAGAGAAATAATTTACTTGTTTTACTTTCCTCTCATTCTCTCTGTCTCTCTCCCTCTCTTTATTTATCTCCTTGGCACCTTCATTCCAAGTAGGAGTATAAAAGCGCGTATTTTTAGCCACAGCGCTTGGAATTAATAAGATGACAGCAGCAGTCAGTTAGTCAGTGCCACGCTTACACCCACACTTCACACACACTCCCCCACACACACTCACTCACACACACACACTCTCCCACACTCACACCCACCCACGTACTTCCTCCCCAAAAATACACATCATTCCATTGATTGTCTGCAGAATTTGCTCATGTTTCACATGTTGATTTTGGTTGTGCGTAAAGTTTAGAGTCATGTTTCTTTAGCTCATATTCCATTTGGCTAATTTATGAAATTGGCAACATTTGGCAGCTGCTACTTTAATTGGCTCTTAAAACTGCAATTCGGGCTGTCCAAATGCGGATGCCAAATGAAAGCAGATTTCATTGTTTTCACGCGTGTTAAATGCAAATGTTAAATGCTCTCTCTGCAATAACACAGCTCATAAAATCCAGCAACTAATGCCGAACCATGACAGCTATGACACACCCCCCTCCCCCCTCTACAGTGTGTGCTCCTTTGGACGGCTGTCTGTTGCCTGTTGCGTGACGTGGCCTGGTAGGTGGCCATCAGCTTGTGCAAAATGTTACTTTGCGTAAAATTATGCAAATTTGATGTGCGTTTTGTGAGCAAGAGAAATGCGTTTTGCCTTCCAGTTGCCTCCTGTCCTGTGGCTGTGGTTGCCTTCTATGTGTGTGTGTGTGTGTGTGTCTCTCTGTGTGTGTGTGTGGTGGCTGCACCACATGCCCAAGCACTGAGCAAACAGTCCACACTCTGTACCTAAAATACCCAACTGAGCTCAGTTTGTGCAAGTTTTTCGGACAGCAAACCAAAGTGCAGAGCAAACAAAAACAGTTAAAAATAGTTAAAGCAAACAAAATGCATCAAAAGTTGCCTAACAACACTTGCTTTCCTTCTCTCAATTTATTTATTTTTTCTGTTTTTTTTTCTTCTTTTTTGTACTACATTTTTCGGTTAAAGTAGCTTGTGAGTTGAAATAAAAACCAAGTTTTATGGATGAAATATAACGCATAGTCAAAATTCCTATATGCAAAATAATTTAATTTAATTTTAATTTAATAAATTGCTTTTCATATTTGCCAAAATGAAGAAATTCCTTTCGAATTTTAATCAAATTTATTAAATAACTATATTTAAAGGCATTTAATCCACTGGGGAAACATTGAATTTAAAGTAATAAAACGTTTGCTTAACCCTGTAATGCCTAACCCTGCCTTTAGGCGGGGTCAACAAAAAGCTCCATCAAAACTACAAAAATTAATATATTGACAAAATTTGACTTTTAATATATTGCTAATACAGTCGAACTTCCCTAACTCGAATCACCATTATCCAAGAAAAAAGTTCGAGTTAGGGAGACTTCGAGTTAGGGAATTTTTTTTTTTAGTTATTTAAATGAAACTACCATTTCATCCATTCATGAATACATTTCAAATTGCAAACTTTTCTTGTTATTTTCATCAAAAAAATTTCATTTTGTTCAAGTCCTGTCGATATTCTCAAAAATAGGTTTTATCGTTCTTTTGCTGTATCCAGAAGATGTTCCCGAATCAAATGACATAATTAATTTTCCATTTAAACTGGACCACTTTTCAATTTCTTAACAAATAAGTTTAAAAATTTCTTAAAGAGATCAAAATTTGAATACACGTGCTGGTGCCATAATAAATATTGTTGAGCTGGTGCGCTGACAAAGAAGTACATTTCGAGCATCTTTCCTATAGCAATTTCACAAGCCCAAAAAATTGTTGATGCAATATTTTATCGTATTACATCACCATATCGAGCCCTATTTGCGACAATAACGTATGCGCCATTTTCCGAAATTTTTTTTTTTATGCCAATATGTTTATAAACACCAGCCGCATCTGCTCCTAAAATATTATATTTTTATTTTATATATTTACGAAGATATTGACCTGTGAATAATAACGTAGGCGACAAATGACACGAAGAAATCAACTTAACGAAACCTAAAAAACTCTCTCCTGTAAAATTGCGTTTTGGCGCATACGTTATTGTCGCAAATAGGGCTCGATATGTTAATGTACGTCAATATTACATATCCAAACGATCCGTTAACAAAAGCATAAAGCAGAAAAGAAAAAAAAATTCAAAATTTATTAGAGATTTTCCCGAAAAATTCGACTTACAGAAGTACGGGCCAATATTTTTGTTCGAGTTAGGGAGAAATTCGAGTTAGGGAAGTTCGAGTTAGGGAAGTTGAATTGTATGCAATTTGTCTAGTAAACGCTATTGCCACTCGATTTTGTTCGAGTTAGAGAAACTTCGAGTTAGGGAAGTTCGAGTTAGGGAAGTTCGACTGTATATGCCCGCATGTGGTTACATATGACAAATGACTTTTATCCAATTCAATTTGCAGAAATATGATATCAAAGTCAAAAAAGCAGGTTTTGGGCGCAATTAAATAAATTTTGGCAAACACTGATTTTTAGACAAAGATAATAAGCAGTAAATCTTATCGTACACAGTTAAGAAAAATACTGGGGGATAGGAAATTCAGTCACCTATTAAATGATGTAACAATATACACAGAAAATATAAGTTAAGCGCACTAAAATCGCTTTAAGCGTAACCCCGCCTAAAGGCGGGGTTGGGCATTCCCGCCAAAAATTTTTGTGAGTATTTGCAAGGGATTAAAAATTTGTTGAAGCTATCGATTTCATCGTACTATGTTTTTTAACTTAATTTCTATATTGTGTGGGTGGAGGATGTTTATAAAGCAAAGCAATTATTGAATATCATATAAAATATATGAATACATATATTTATAAATTTATATCCAATAAAAAACAAATGTTTTTTTCAAAAATTTTTGGCGGGAATGCCCAACCCCGCCTTTAGGCGGGGTACGTATTTTTACATGTAATAGGTAAACTAAGCGTCTGATTCAAAAACTAAGTTCAGATTCGTTCATTTTGACCAAAAATTAGTCTAAAATGATTTTTCCAGCACGATAGAAAAATAAGGCATTAGAGGGTTAAGTTCCTTTGAAGACTTACTTAAGTTAAATAATTTATTTTGAAATGTTATTTAATTTTTCAAAAAACATAAAAAAAAATTAAATTAAAAATATAAAATCTAACGGTAAATGATTTTTACGAAACTTAAAATATACTACTAATATGAATAACAATATTTAAAGACAAATTTAAGATACCGTTATCGCCAGTCATAATTTATGATGCAAAAATTAGGTGCCTTTAATTAAATTTCGATGAGTGTATTTCAAATAATTGAATCAATAATTTAAAAAATATTTCTACACAAGCATTTCAGCCTTTGTCCAATTGTGATGAAATTTTGCAAATATATAAAAAATTCTTTGCAAATTTTTCATTTGCAAATAAAATAGTTTAAATAATTTATAAGAAATATATTACTAATATATGAAAATTTCCTACATTTTTCAGTTCATATTTAACATAATTTATTGCCCAGCAATTTCAGCTAATCTGTGAGAAATGTTGATCAAATTGTTTTAAATAAATAGCAGAAATGCAATCAATTAAGCTTTTCTTTAATATTTGATTTGATTTGTAACGACTAAAGAAAATTGCCGAAAGCTGCAATAAAATAAATTTCAGTTACTGTAATCTGTAATCTTTCTGCATGTTCAGCTATTGAATTTTAAATATTGGTCGAAAAGTAGAAATATAATCCAGGCTAGTTATGCCATATTTAAAATAGCTTTATTATGTAAATCTCTCTCTCTCTATTTTGGTATCACAAAAATATGATGCAGCTTAAAGCTGATGGCACAGAATTTGCAGACTTTAATCACTTTCTAGGCAAACAACAGCAGAAAAAACGAGAAAAAAACACAAATTATTTAAGCCATGCTATATACTAAAAATAACTTGGTTGTTTTTTTTGGCGTGTTAATCTGATCAAAGTGCGGCAGCCAAGAAAACAACGCAACAATTTTGCGCCAAATGAAAGAAAAACACGAGAATTGTGAAAACTTTGTCGGCCGTCGTTTGTTGTGGTTGTGTGTGTAAAAGTCTTGAAAGCGGAAGCCACACACAGACACAGACACACTCACACTGACACACTCACATATGGAGCAAAATAAACTGCTCATTATTATGCAAAGTTTTCCTACTTTTTGCTTTATCTGCGGACTCTCCGGACTCCGGACTCCGGACGGAAGTTGAGTCCAAGAAGCAACAGCCTGTTCTTAACTTTTCCTGCTGTTCCGTCTGCCCATATCCATGTGGCCTAATTGCCGCACAGTGGGCCAAAAACAGCGCCCATATGAAGATTTATAATATTTTTAGGCATCCTCTGACCGCGTTTAATATTTCATTTCAGCCAAGCACACGTTGGGGATTTTGACTTTGATTTCGACTCGAGTTGCAACCAAAAAAAAATGCTGCACATAAAATATAAAATTCAATTTACACACACAAAAGTGGCATAAAAAAATATAAAATAAATAAATAAATTCTAAAAATGCCGCTTAATACGCCAAAAAACATTTGCTTGTGCCATGAAAAATGAGTTGAGTTGTTGTTGTTTTTGCTGTTTTGGGGGCAGGAAAAAGGGAAAAAGGGAATACATATGATTTATGAAGGCGGCACACACAAAAGCAGGCATGGAGTTTGCCAAAGCAAAAGTAATGTACGCTTTTCAGGCTTTTGTCAATTTTTGTGTTAATACCCGTTACTTAAAAAATAAGTAAAAGGGTATATTGTATTCGTTGCAATGTATGTAACAGGGGAGAGAAAGCAGCTCCGACCCTATAAAGTATATATATTCTCAATCAGCCGAGTCGATATAGCCATGTCCGTCTGTCCGTCTGTTAACTACTATTAATAACTATCATCCTACTTAAACGCAACAAGATCGTACAAATAGAAAGGTGGTAATGGCTTATTTAAGTTTCGAGCAAATTAAGTGCCTAAAAGTATGCAATGAATTTTTTTTTTAATTTATTTAAATAGGTAACGGGTATCCTAAAGTCGGGAGCTCGACTATAGCCTTTGCCGCTTGTTTTGTTCTGTGTTTTTTTTTAAAAGCCCAGCGATAAGGACGAGGCCTTGGCAATCAGCATATGCATGGCCTCGTTCTGTTACACAGATACACACACACACACACAGAAACGCACACACAACAAAGCCCCGTTAAACATGGCGGCAAAACACACCCAGCACAAAACCGCGCAAACAACACAAAATATATGTACTCGTAATTGCCTCGTTTCATTTTTAATAACTGTCAATCCTTTTGGCTTTTTTGGGCGCGCCAATTGCCAAACTGACAAAACCGCTTGTAATTTTCTGTGCTCAGCATATGAGCAACAATACAAACCAGCAACAACCACAGCAACAACAACAAGAGCCACAATAACAACAACAGCAATAAGCCAAATAACAATACACATTTTTGGCCATGTTTTTGCGACTAAAACTCTGACACAAATATCAAAATTACATTATACGCTTACAACAAGTGACAGTGACTAAAAGAATATTCTACACACTCCGTCGAGCGTAAGACGATGAAAAAGAATGAAAAAAGTAAAACAATTGCAACGAATTATATGAAAAGAGAATTTTAGATGGCAAAAAGAGATCGATAAAAAAAGCATTTGAGTTGTATTGTAGTTGAAAAAAATGAAAGTTATTTAATTTAATTTAAGCTTCAACAATTTAATATTCAGATATACATTTTATAATATAATATTGTCAAATTTATTTTATGTAAATAAACACTTGATACTTTATAATAAATTAATTAAATTTAATCTTCAATAATTTAATATTCTGATATATATTTTAAAATTTCATATTGTCAAATTTATTTCATGTTAATAAACACTTGATAGTTTAGAATAAATAAAAGCGCTTGTCAAAAAGAATAAGTATGCTCCATATTTATTATGCTTCAATTAATATCATTTATTTATATTATACATACATATTTTTCTACATTTTTCCATAAATATTTGAATTCTTCTTTATTTTTATAAACTATTTTTTTTACTAACCATTTGTGTTTTCTTTTAAAAAAGAATTTTAGAAAGTACAACAAAATGCATACAAAAGTTTTGCTTCTCATTTCTCATTTCTTCGATTAATATCATTTATTTATATTATACATACACATTTTTCTACATTTTTCCATAAATATTTGAGTTCTTGTTTATTTTTTTAAATAATTTTTTTTTACTAACCATTTATGTTTACTTTTGAAAACGATTGCAGAAAGTACAGCAAAATGCATACAAAAGTTTTCCTTCCCATTTCTTCTTTGCATTTGTGGAATTTACCAGAATATTCTTTACATCTTTTTAAAATATTGATTTTTATTTTATTTTATTTATATAATGAGACTGATAATCAGTCTGTCAGCGCAAATAGTTGCACAGAATTTCCAATGAATATATAAAGACTGTTAATTGCCAAAAATTTTAATAGAAATCAGCTAATCAGCCCGTTGAAGGGCATTCAAATGTTGTAATTCAAGTATTAGAGACAGTTTCAGAATTTCAGCTATTTCTGTTTCTCTTTATTTTAGATTTATTTTTGTAGTTTTTTCAGCGCTTGTGGTAAAAGTTTTCGGTTAGCTCGCTTGATAAATGTTTGTCTGAACTTTGGGCCAAACTGTTGCTCGGCTTAAACTCTCTCTCGCTCAGGTCGCAGTCGCAACTTTTGTAGGGATGTAAACCAGCGATATCAGCGAACCACAGCCCAACAAAAAAGCTAGAGAAAAAAAAAAACAAAACAGCAAGCTAAAAAAAATAGACGTTGAAATTTGCTTAAAACTTTAAGCAAACAAGCACGGCCAGGATGAAAGAATGGAATGGAATGGCCTTGGCCAAGGATTCTGTTGCCAAAGGAACTTCGCTGATGTTGATGCTGAGACGGAGACTGAAGCTGAGGAGCTGTCAGAACTTTGCTGAGCTGCCATCCATCTCAGTCTTTATTATTATTTTGTATTATTTTGTATTTTCTGTTGCAGTTTGTTTTGCATGTTTAACTTTACATTTACTAAAAATTCCATTCATTTCAGCTTTCTTTTTTTTAAGCTTTAAATTTATGATTTGTTTTCTTTTTTATCAGCTGTTTTCTGCCTGTTGCCTGTTGTCTGTTGTCATGGCCATGACCGTTGCTCAGTGCATACATTAATCATTCCAAAGTGCACGGGGTTTTCCAAGTTCGAAGTGCCAAATCGCACCCCTGGGCGCCAATTACATTAATCAAAGTATGAAACAGCATAATAAAAACTGAAAAGCTGGGCTCAAATATTTCCACAAAATCCACTCGAACTATGACAAGACATTAAATGACACGGAGGACACGGTGAATTCAGGAGGCGCTCGACAAAATAAACCATTATCAGCTGCTTCGTAGAGATTACAGGCCCGAGGAATTTTGGACACGGGTCAGAGGGACGCGTTTAACAAAATGTAAACAATCCTAGCACCCCAACAAACACCTTTTGTCTATATCTATCTGTCTGTCTGTGTGTATCTATCTGTGTGTGTGTGTTTTGCCGGATATTACGGTTAGTCCGCGTAACGGTAATGGCAATGCCAAACAGCCGCCGGCCATGCGAATCCAAGTCCACGTCCAAAATCCAAATCCAGCTGAGACTTCGTTCGCTTGCCACACGGAAATTGTAAAATTTGTTACATTTTGTTGCGTCCTCGACGCGGATTTTCCTTTTGCATTTATATGGAAATTAAGTTATTATGCAAAGTAAAATAACAACAACAACAACAATAAGAAGAAGAAGCGAATAAGCTTCAGAAAAAACTAACAAAAATGTTTCAATTTTAGTTTTGATTTAAAAATCAGACTGTTGCCAATTTTAAGTTTAAATTATTGTATTATTCACTTTATTTATAAAAAAAACAATAAAATTTACACACAAAAAAATAACCGAAACTAACAATAAATGTTTAAATTATTTTTTATTTAAAAATCAATTTGTTATTGATTTTAGTTTTAGTTTTATATTCTTTTTCTTATTAACCTTATTTATACAAATAATAATAATAAATAGTAATAAAAATAAAAAAAGGCTCGAAACTAAAAACAAACATTATTTATTTAAGGTTTTTTGAGTTTTAACATTTTTTTTATGTATTTATTATTTTTCCAAATTTTTGTGGAATTTTGTTAATTTATTTAAGATTGACTACGAATTGTTGTAAAATATTTGTCATGGAATTTCGCATATCAACTGCATATATGGAAAACCAGGGCTGCCATAAACACTTGCTGCTGCACGTGGGTTGTTGTTTTTTTTTTTTTGTGCAAACATTTTAATTGAAAATTGCAGAGCCGCAGAAAGTAAATAGAGAAGCGGCAACTGCAAACGACAAGTTGAGAACTGATTGCATGCTTGAGTTATGCATTGGTGTGTATGTGTGTGTGTGTGGGTGCGAATGTGTGTGTGGGTGCGAATGTGTGTGTGTGTGTTTATTTGTCTGTCTCCTCTAACTACTCTCCACAGTTTGATTTTTGCATAAGCCTGCACTTTGTGCGGCATTCGAAAAATGTGTGCATGAATAATCAACTGAAAAAAGGCAGCTCGACTGTTGCTTGGCTGGACCACGCCCCCTTTTGCTGCCAATGACTGGGCAACGTAAATTAATTTAATTAAATTCCATTCCCTATATATGTGTGTGTTCGACAGCCCAACAATTTGCACAAGTTCTTCTGCGCGCAAATATTAAAAAATATCCGTACATAAAAAAAACAAGAAAAGCGACAGAAATGCGAGTTATTTAAAAATGTAAAATAAATATTTGTGTCTGTGGTCGCAGTCGAAAAAGCATTGCCAATGGCAGTAAAAATTCGTTTGTCCCAGTCTCTCTTTTTCTCTCTCGCTCACTTGTTGTTTGCGTGCCCAAAAAAGTATGCTATAAAAAATTGCGTATACGCCAGTTGGTTTATTAAAAATTTGTGCAAATGAAGTGGCAATTTACAATTTGCAATTGAAGTGCTGGTCACGGGAGAGTATTTACATACACGCACACACACACACACACACGAACACACATGTACATGTGGTGTAACAGCTAAAACATAAGAGCTAAAAAAGCGGACAATTGTTTCGGGCGTTGGAGTTAAAGTTAATTAATTTTTGTTGCTGATTAAAATACTCGTGCAAGGCCACAAAGACAAAGGAAAAGTGAGGGGAAAAGGAAAAAGCAAAGGGCTTAAAGAGCACATACACACACAGTCACACACACAGACATACATATGTCTAATCCAGGAGCAAGACAAGGATTTGCCCGAAGCGTGTACAACATTTTAAACACTTTGACTTTGCAGACATTAATGAATACAAGTATATATGTATATTGTATAAGGTCAGAGCAACAGCTAAAGAAAGAGCGAGCAAGAGACATGGCATAACAGAGTGAAGGAAAAGAGAGAGAGAGAAAGTCGAGCGCAGAGCAGAGTAGTTTAAAATGCCATTAAATGTTGAGAGATGGGCAAACTGTCAGTCTGGCTAGTGACATGTCGGATGGCATCATTCCTCCCTCTCTTTCTCTATCTCTGTCTTTTCTCCTTCTCTGCCATCTGTCTAACCAACTGTATGTGTGTGCGTCTGTTTCTGGAGGGAGAAACTGTCAGCATGTATAACTGTTGCTGTCAGGATTATGGCTTGTCATATTATGTATTATGGTGTATTTTATTTGCATTCAATTAAAACGCACGTGTCACTCGCCCTCCTCGCATATAAATTGCTAGCAAAATGAGGCAACAACAACAACAGCAACAACAACAATAACAAATTATGCAAATGTGACCAGAGTGTCTCTCTGATTTTTTTATGCCTGCCAAATTGTAAATGAGTTTTGGCCATAAAAACAACTGAAGCAAAACAACTTTGTTTACGCTATCAAAGCTCATAAAAATGTGCAAAAAAAAAACCTAAGCATAGAAAAAGCTGAAAAAATTTTTTAAAAATATATATCTGAAATTTTGCCACAAATCTTCAACAATCCAATGCTTTTTACCTACCAAAAAATTGATTTATAAATTTAAAAAAATAATTTACATGAAATATAATGAAATATATTTAAGTTTATAGCTGGAATGAATTTATTTTTAGACCTGTAAAATATTCCAATAATTATTAATTTTTATGAAATTTAATGCTGCTGATTTTTGGGGCTTTAAAAATATGACAACAAAATTGGCAATTGATTTATAAATTACATAAAATCACAAAAAATATATTTTATTTAACAAGATATATTTTTTTTATTTTAATAAATTGTTGTGCTAAATTTTGTGCCACCAAGGTCATCAGAATCTCTAGAGATTTGTGAAACACATCTGTATGCTCAAATCTGTCTTCCATTGTTGTACATATACTGACGCTTCTTCTAGAGTACAAAAAAAATAAATAAAAGCGCTACCACAAATTGTGGCAATTGTTGCGGTCATTACAATAATAATTTTAAATGTCTCTGACCTTAATATCGAGCGTTTAGTGGAGCGCACAAAATGCTTATTACGAATTGATATGAATCTAAATTAAAATGGCATCATAAAAACACTTTGGCCCCAGAATTTTGGCCTGGCCAATAAAGAACAGGTGCAAACAGCGAACTTTAATAGCGTTGCTGGGGAGGGGAAAGATTAGGCCAAGAGTAATGACAGTTCCAGAAGGTAGTTCCAAAGAGTTGCTCTACAAATGTTGCTCCTGGGAATGCCGTTGGACTCCTGGACAAACTCACACTACTGCGAAGCCATCAATATGCCAAGCGAGTCACGTTTCGAATGTCTAAATCGAAATCTATACAGCTTAAAGTCCATTAATTTAAGGCCCCAAAGAAACGGTTTTCAAGTTTGGCAGCAGCCTGCTTGCTGTCTGGCAAATTACCAACTTAATTATAAATTAATTATCTAACAAAGCATAGCATAAGGCCGAACATCAAAGTATCAATAATTAATCGCCACCGTAATGTTTTCAATTTCTTGCTTCATTAGCTTCTTTTATTTGGCCCGTTGAAGGCGCTTTGGGCTTTTTGTGTTTCAGTTAATCCTTCTGAGAAGTATGTAGGTGTCCCGCTGGAACAGGAGAACAATCCACAAAGCTTCGTTAATACATATTGCATTAGGTTCTGACGAAAAACACTTGCCAAAAAACAACAAAATATAAAAATCAATAGCCAATGGCATTTGCAAAAAATATGATGATGTTTTTATGCCCGTTATATAAAAAAAAAAGGGAATATGTTTAACAGGGTGAAGGAACTCCACGCAGATCAAGTTTGTAAATGAAAAAATGGTACACGCCTCCGCAAGAAGTCAATCACACCCACAGTTTTGAAGACATAACTTTCTCTTTTGTGTTTAACTTTTATCTTTATTTATTATCTGTTATACTTCTCAATCGCATTAAGATTGGATAAATAAAACACTATTTATGGCAGTTTTAAGTTTTAAGGCCACACAAGCGCCTTAAAGTATGCAGTCATTTTTTTTAGCGCAATAGCTTGATATTAAAAAATGTTTTAAATATATTTAAGTTGTGTAATGGGTATCTACCAGTCGGCTACTTCACTTCAGCCTTTTCTTCTCATATATTTTTTTTTTATTGTTTTTTTGACAATTTCGATAAACAGTCGAAACTAAAGGCCATGAAGATGAGTTATGAGAACGCGTTGTGTGCACGATATAACATTAAATAGATTTATATTCGGCACATGCCACGAAGTATTGAATAGAACGTGAGGCAGGCAGGAAACAAAACTGAAACCGGACGTGCTGCTGACGACCAAAGGCCGGAAATTAAACTATTTGTTAGTCCGCCCCCGCCCCGCCCACACACATCGCACACATCACTCAACAGTTCACAACAATCTGAGGCGCAAAACCAAAATAAATATGCAAGTAAATATAAATAAAAATGAAAACAAGTCACAATTGTTGACAGACTTGTTTTTTTTTTTTGTAGACTCACCTGTTTTAATGATGATTATGTTCCTTGTTATATTTATTTCTGTGTTGGTGTTTTCTATTTGTATTTGTATATGGCGCGCTTGTTAAATTTGGTAATGACACATAATTCTCAAATTTTCTCAAATTTCGAGTATAATTTGCAACACTTGAAAGTTGTTTTTGCTTTTTTTTGGTCAGAGAAATTCACATGCACAATTCACAGTCACAGTTACAGTTACAATCAAGCTCACCGTCACGCACACACTCGCACTCACATACACACACAGGCACTCGCACACCCACACCCACACACACCTTGAGTGTTAGAAAACATTGCAGAACGCGGCTTCTGCTTTTGACTGTAACTTAATTTCTTTTTTTGGTTGGTTTTATTAACTTGTTCCGCGTTTTGTGTCCTGTTCACGAAACGGCTCAACTCGAACTGTAACGACGCTCAGCTGCTGCGGCCGCAGCAAGTCAAGTTTCGTCTTTGCTCTCGCTCTCTTTGTATTTTACTCTCTCTATCTCTTCGTGCCACTGGAAAGTGTGTATATGTGTGTGTGTGTGTGTGTGTGGGAGAAAACCAGCTGGCGCAGCATTAAAAAGTAATATCAATTTCCACCTTGCAAAAGCAACAGCTAAGCGATTTCCCAGGATGCAGCAGGACGCGTCTCTCTGTCCGTGTCCGTCGTCCGTGGTCCGTGTCCATGTCCGTATCTAACTCGGGAGCCCCGCCTCCTTTGACAGCCCACGCATTTGCGTTAGGTGCGCGTGCTCTTCACGGTCCGCTTGCTCTACTCTACACACACACACACACACAACACCGAAGTGTAGACTTTTTCACAATTGTTGCATGCAATGATATTACGAATGTTGCGTATACGCCAAGGTGAACAACTGTATTAAGTTTTATTTATCAATTACAAGCTGAACAGCAATATTTAACAATTAACAAATTTTGATTATTATGAAAAATATAATATTATAAACAAATAAATACTTTTAACTCAAATAATAATACTTTAAAAATAAAAACTATTTTTCTAAAAGCGAAAATTCATAATAAATGAGTTTTAAAAATATATTTTTTGAAGTAGAATAACATACTTTAAACAAAAATAACACCTGATTCCATTTTATTTATTAACGAAAACTTTTTAAAATAATAAAAATTTTTTTTATTAAATAAAGACAAGCGTAAAATAAAATTGATGCTTAAACAACTTTCTCAAATATTTTTTTAAACATGCAAATTTATTATAAATATTTTATTAGTTATCTCAAAATATTTTTTTTTTCTACTGATTACTACTAAGCATAAGTACTCAGTATAAGTATAAGTATATACTCAGTATAAGTAATTGTTTTAATTTTCTACAAACAATGGTAATAAATTATATACATATTATGTTTGTTGCTCAGATTTTTGAACATTTTATAAATGGTCTTCCTCTTGTATTAAAATAATTCCATTTAAAAACATTTTTAAACATTTTAATTTATTTCAAAACATTTTCTAAATATTTGTTGGCTTAATAACTCATAAAATTTTAAATTTAAATAAATAAAATAAAAATCTAAAATAAAATATTTTTTTAAACAAATAAAAAAATTGATATAAAATATTTTATCGACGCTGCAATTTGCATTTAACAAGTGGCCAATTTGAGTTGTAAGCAAATGCGCTTGACAACTTCAAGTTGGCTTTACCATAAGCATTCATTCTAAAGGACACAGTGGGACTCTCAGCCGAACACAGACACCGACACAGACACATTGAAAAAAGCGCAACAGGACCAAAATAATTGCGCGTTAAACATGTGCCCAACACTAAGAGGCGCAACAGACGAAGTACTTCTCAATGGCAAACAAAGAGAGAGCGAGAGAGAGAGTTAAAAATACAAGAGAGAGATAGGAAGCAACAGTGAGAGAGAGCGTAAAAAGCCGAAGTGTGGAGAGCGTGACTGGAAATGTTCAACTGGTTGCGTTCTTGCAAGCAACAGGATATGTTGGAAGCCTGCAAAAACATCGAAAACATCGCACACACACATAGACACACATACATACATATAAGGCAATCCCCAATAACAACAAAAGTAAGAAACAACAACAATAGAAATGGTTTTGTTGGCACAGCAGGCAGGCACAAGCTGACTGGCTAACTGAATGGTTGGTTGGCTGCCTCTGTGGGTTGGCAGACTGCAGAAGAGAGGGAGCAGAAGAGGAAGGGAGAAAGGAAGGCGAAGAAAGGGAAAAGAGGACACGAAGAGTATACGGCCTACAAACAGTGGCGTGCTTAAAGCCTCAATACCAAAACAATTTGAGAGCACACAATAAAATTGAATGGGCGCAAAAAGAAAAGGACGAAAGCAACAACAATAAAGAACTAAACAAAAAAGAAAAAAATTTGAGGAGGCAGCAGAAAAATGTGCCAAATGAAAAAAAAATAAGAAGATGGCAAAACAAGAAAGAAAGATTAACTGCGGCACGCCGAAGAATTGATGCCCTTCATATCTAGATTAGTTGTTTATTTTCGGACTTTACAATAATTTTTATATTATTTATTTGTTGTAAATAATATTGTCAAATAATATATCTGTATCCCCTGTGATCAATTTTTCTTTCCCTTCAATGTAAAACTAGATTTAGTTGTTACTTAAGATAACAGAAAACTAGTTTAAATAAAATATACAAATTTTTTAAAAATAAAAGGAAATTTATTTGTTGCCTGAATAATTGAATTTTATATTTACAATTCGATTTAAATTTCTTAAATATTATATTATATTTATTTGTTTATTATTTACTATTGACCATTTATTTTTTATTATTTATTATTTGTTACTTATTTATTATTATTAATTATTTTGTATTTAATATTTATTATTTATTCTTTATTTTTGATTCTTTATTCTTTATTCTTTATTTTTATTCTTTATTATTTTTTATTTATTATTAATTATTTATTACTTATTGCTTATTATTTATTATTTAATATTTATTATTTATGATTTATTATTTATTTTTTATTATTTTCAATTAAATATTTATTTTATTATTATTATTATTTATTTCTTAACCGTTTGCTTGACTTAAAGCTTAGCAAATTTAATGATTAAATTGTAAAACCCACTTGAAGGGTAGCAAAAACAGAAAAAAAAGAAAAAACAGTTGAATGTTGCGTGTGAAAGGAGCAGCGCCTGTTGAAGGACGAGCGGCCATTAGAAAGCTGCAAAAGCGAATGGAACAAGAAAAAAAAAGTTGGCAATGTTTACAGGTAGTCAGGAGGCAGAGGGAGGGGGGAAGGGGGAAGGATGAAGGGAGGGGGTAGAGAGGCAGAAGGTGTGTTTACCTGTCTACCTGCTGTTCGAAGGACACGCCAAAAGGTACGCAGCGTGTGTCGATTAAGATGCCATTGTTGTTGTTGCTGTTGGGATTGGCGTTTTCGGGTCGTGACAGACAGCGAGACGTTGAGCTGGCGATGGAGTCCTGAATCCTGAACCGGACCCAAGCAGCGAATGAAGAACTGTCGGCTTATCAATTTGTATGCCTGCAGATATTTATTTATGAATATCCTTTGGATGCTTAAGCGCTGAATGCGACAGAGGAGAAAGGGGAAGAGTAGGAGAAGGGATAGGGAGAGGGTGGGAGACAGCACGGGACTCACGCCTTTAATGGCGAATCCTGCCGCGTAATCCTGACGCATACCTGACGCTGCGTGCTGCGTCCATCGAAGCATCTTCCCTCTCGCTTCCGTCATTCCCCATTTCACATTTCGCCACTTCTCTTTTGCTCGCTTTTTCGCTTTTATCGCCGTTTTCCGTTTCTTTCGCTTGTCTGGCATTTTGGTCGAGTCCCTTCTTAATTTTATTTTTATTGCAGATTGATTTTTTCAGATTAAGTTTCTTTTCGTTGCTCAAACTGTTGCCTACTTTTCAGTGCCAGCAAAACATTTCGCCAGTTAAAAAAACTGTTGCCTACTTTTCAATGCCAGCAAAATATTTCGTTTGCTAAAAACTGTTGCCTGCTTTTCAATGCCAGCAAAATTTATATGAAATATATTTATGAGTCAGCTGAGCCAACTTCTGCTTCAATTAGCCAACGAAAAAATCCAGCCAAAACCGTCATGCAAACCAGAACAAAACTCTTTTCTCCCCTTCTCCTTGATTTCCATTTCGCAAGCAACGACAACAATAAACAAAACCGTAAGCTCAAAGTAAAAGTAGAACATTTTCATGCAAATGGTTTTGTTTAACCACGAAATATTTTCAGCATTCAGCACACACACCTCACACACAGACATACACAGATGTGTGTAGTTGCTATGTGTGTGTGCGTGTGTGTGTGTGAGTTCTGCGGCAAAAGTTTTTAGCACTCGCAGCACTCAACAAACAAAATCAAACCGAGCGCAACAAAGTACACAAATATTTACCTACACTCACATTTATACAGTCCCGTGTGTGTGTGTGTGTGAGAGTAAGTGTTTGAATGTGTGTGTGTGTATATGGTCAGTTGGCAAAGTCATAAAGGTAGCGGATTAAATTTAGATGACATTGTTATTGATGCGACAGATTGATGAAGCGCTGCAAAGTATGCAACAATCATTTTATAGTTAGTTCTGGATGAAAAGGATAGAAAAAGAATTTATTTTTATTTTCGACATAAAACTACAAATTTAGAAAGAACATTTTATTGCTCAGTAAAAGAAGAATAATTGATTGACTTTCAAGAACTTAAAGGACCTTTCTGACAAATGAATATAGATGAATTGATAATCCTTTGAGGACTCCATTATCCTTATGAAGTTAAAGCTTGAACTTTTGGGAACATTTTCTATTACTAGTTTAATTTCAACTGTGTGCTTTTAAGCTTATTTGTAAGAGAAGTAAGAAAAGAGATGTTGGCTTATCTAAAAGCTGATTATTGAGTTTTTAGATACCATACATCATACATACTATATAATGTTGGCATTGATATTGGCTACTAATTGCTTGTCCTCAAATCGGATTAAAATTCTATTAAAATGTCAGCAAAGTGCAGATAAATGTGCACTTATTCTCCGGCGAGTGCAAATGCTTTTATAACGTCATTTAATTGGCCGAGCTTGCTTCTGAGTGAGGGCTTAAGATGAATTGAGACAAAAGAGAGAAGGAGAAGAGTTAAAGCCAGACTAAGCCATAGCCAATAGTTGGCTCAATCCTTTGCCACATTTCAATGCCACCAACCAACAACTTAATTATGCAGAATCATAAAGATAAATGCGCTAAGCATGACAGTAAACTATTCACAGAGACGGTTGCACTTAACGACCAGTGCTTAAAATGAGTAAAACAAATATGACAGACTAGCAGTTGCTCTGTAAACTACAAAGAGCAACCTATTCAATCACTAAATGACTCAATTGAGACTTTGTTACCTGTTCAGAAAGCAGAACAAAAACAAAAGCGCTTCATTACAATTTTAATTTGACATTTTACCAGAGTGTTGCCGCTGCCCGAGCTTAATTAGAGCAATTTGCGAGCAGGACAAGTGTCCTTGGTCCTAAGTCGCAGACTCAGACAGAGAACGAGATAAAGACAGAGGCAGAGACAGAGAAAGGTTAAGGGAAAGAGACTTGAGTAAATGGCGACAAGTCGGCCACTTGTACTTGTTTTTGAATGTTCAATGCAAATAGTTTGGCAAGAAATTGCGTGAAAAAACAGAGAGAGAAGACTGAGAGAGTGAAAGAGCGAGAGAAAGGAAGAGGAAGATTAGGCGTGGAAAGCGCGTCTTACAATACCCTGTGCTGAGAGTATAATAAATTTACGCAAATGTTGGAGACAGATGAAAAAAGTGAAGCAGACATCAAGAAAGTATATATTTAAGAAATATAACTCAAATATTTGATATTTATTTATTTAAAAAGTTGTAATAATAATTTAAAACAAAAATTTTGTATCGTATTTTCTATAATTTATTTATCGATTTATTTAATATCAATTTAATTTATTATCAATTTACTTATTGTTTTTATTAATATATTAAACTTTTTTTTTACAAAAATCATAAATGTGAGCTAAAATAAATTTGAATAACTAAAATATTCAATAAATGATACAAATTTTAAAAATTTGCATTTTACAAAATATAATTGTTACATTTTCCGTTTTTTAGAGAATAAGTGCAGGTTCACTCACAGTCGAGCACACTCGCTTGCCACACTAAGTCTTCTTATTTGTTCTTAATAAAATTTGTATAATTTTGTTTATAAATTTTTAAAAAATATATTTTTACAGAAATTTTTAAAAAATAAATTTTTTATAAATATATTTTTAAAATTTTTAAAATTTTAAAATTTTAAAATTTTTAAGAAATATATTTTTACGGCATATTTATTTTGACAACATTTAAAGTTAAATTTACTTTTAAGCCTACTTCATGTTCATTTTGGCATCAATGGAAAGGTCATTTCAATTCCGTTTGAATTATACAAAACTTTCCTTAACCCATTAGGTACCCATTGAAAATTTTGAATTAAAAAAAAGCCAATTTTAAAACTTTTTTCCTCAATTTTTTTAAAAAAATTTTTGATGCAAAAAAGTCTTCAAACAATTTAAATAGTGACTTCAAAAACGTTTTTTCAAAAATCTCTTTGCTTGTATTTTTTTTTACATTTTTGAAAATTTCATAAAAGGCACTTTTTTATGAAAAGGAGGAAGAAGGGCTTAAAATAGCCATTTTAATCATTTTTTTATAATATATGTATTGTTTTATTTATTTATTTTATTTTATTATTTAGTATTATTTTCATTATTGATTTTTTTCTAATTTTTTTCTTTAATTTGTATTATTATTTTGATTTAAAATTTGAGTTTTTTTAAGGTATTCTCACAGTCGAGCACGCTCTACTTACGCTGGCTTTTCCTATAACTATTTTTGTAGTACTATTTATTTTTTTTTATTTTTTTTTTTATTATTATTTTGATTTCATTTTTCTTTTTTACGGATTAAGTATAGGTATTTTAACAGTCGAGTTAGCTCGTGTTTCGGCTTTTTCCACTTGTTTTTTGCACGAGTATTTACAGCGCAAAGTTAATTGAATTTTCACACGGACAATGTTGAGCCTGCGGCTATTGGCGCTGTGCAGATAGAGAAAGGGAGAAAGTGCGAGATAGAGAGAGAGAAAGAGACACAGATAGGTTGGGGGGCAGCAGCTCACTAAATGCCTTATTTGACAAAGTAATTAAGTTGAAAATAATGCGCATGGAAATTGCTGTCAAGTGGTTCATAATTTGTTAGGCAATGCGGCAGGCAGCTTCTTAATGGACTGCCAAAGGTAAATTCACATTTCTTACATATACTAACTAAATACCAAATAGAGCGAGAGAGAAGGAGCGCGAGTAAAAGAGAGGCTGTTATGCTGCTGAGAATGCGTAAGCCACGAGTGCGGGCCATGTTCAAGTTGTGGTACAAGTGGATACAGAATCGCACGGCCATGTCGGGAGTGACAGTGACGCATCTGGAGCTGCCCGACAAATCCGAGGGCGATAAGAAACAGTATCGGGCCTTGAGTCTGTCGAATGGCGTGAAAGCGATGCTCATTTCCGATCCCGGCATGTCCCAGAATAGTTCAGCATCCATTGCGCACAGTTCCAGTTCCAGCGCCAGTTCCCTGGAACAATTCCACGGCAAGTTGGCCGCGTGTGCGGTTCTAATGAACGTGGGCTCGTTTAGTGAACCAACCGAGTATCCGGGACTCGCTCATTTTCTCGAGCACATGATATTCATGGGCTCCAAAAAGTATCCCGAGGAAAACGCCTTCGATGCGTTTGTCACGAAGAGTGGCGGCTTTAGCAATGCGCACACGGAGAACGAGGATACGTGTTTCTACTTCGAGGTGGAGGAGCAGCATTTGGACAAGACCATGGACATGTTTATGCACCTGATGAAGGAGCCACTAATGTCGCCCGAGGCCATGGCCCGAGAACGTTCCGCCGTGCAGTCGGAATTTGAGCAAACCTTTATGGTGGATGAGGTGAGATTCAGAATCAGAATTCAGAATTCAGTGATGGCACGATAAATCAAATGATATGCAATTATCGATTAATTTGTGGCAATTTTCGATTAAATCGAATAGCGTAATGGGTTGCAATTAGGGATGGCAAAAAAAATTTATTAATCGATTATTAAATCATATGCTTAATTTAAGCTACGCGATTATTAATTGCAATTAATCGACGAAAAATAAAAATAATCGATTAATCAAATGATTAATTTTTGTTACTGTTTTTTAAAATATTGTGTTATGCAATGCCATTGTATAGGCATTGACACTTAAGGCTTATTTGAGCCGTTATCGTTAACATTTATTTTCATCAATGGAATGGTCACTTAAATTCCGTTTGAATGACACAAAACTTTCTTTAACCCTTCGAAAATTTCAAATTTATGTAAAAGTCTACATTTTCAACTTTTTTCCTCGATTTTCACAAAAAATATTTTGATGCAGAAAATTTTGTTAAACAATTCTAAAAGTAACTGCAAAAAAAAATTTTCAAATATATTTTTGCTCGTATTTTTTTGGAATAAAATCTCCATGAGTGTTTCCCTGAAAAAATTTTGGCAACGACGCGATGATTTGATCGAGTAATCGATTAGTGTTTCAATTAATCGCAACACATTTTACGATACAATTAAATCGCCAATGGAAGCAAAATACTCGATTATTGTGTATCATATGATTAATCGTGCCATCCTTAGTTACAATAATCGATTTATTAATTTGTATTGCCATCACTAGGTGAGAAGGGATCAGATATTGGCGAGTCTGGCGGGCGAGGGATATCCGCACTCCACCTTCAGTTGGGGCAATCTCAAGTCACTCAAAGAGAATGTGAATGATGAGGATTTGCATCGTGCACTGCACGAATTCCGGCGTAAACATTACGGCTGCAATCGCATGACGGTTTGTCTCCAAGCCAAACTGTCGCTGGATGAGCTGGAGCAGCTGCTGGTGCGACACTGTGCGAGTATTCCACAAAGCGAGGAGCCGCCTTTGGCTGTGGAGAAACTGCACTATCGTCACGCCTTCAAGGATAAGTTCTTCAAGGAGCTGCTGCTCGTGCAGCCCGTGGAGGATGTGTGTAAGTTGGAGCTGACCTGGGTGCTGCCGCCCATGAGAAACTATTATCGCAGCAAGCCGGATTCGTTTATTGCCCATTTGCTGGGCTACGAGGGCGTGGGCAGCTTGTGCTCCTTTCTGCGGCGTCGCCTGTGGTGCATGAGCGTCATGGCGGGCGTCGGAGTGGGCAGCTTTGATACCAACTCCATTTACTCGCTCTTTAACATGTGCATTCATCTCACCGACGAGGGATTCGAGCATTTGGATGAGGTCATTGGGGTTACCTTTGCCTGGATCCAACTGATCAACGATTGCGACACATTGAACATGGCGTACAGTGAGCTACAGCAGATAGCGGCCAATAATTTTCGCTTTCAAATCGAAATACCCTCGATGGACAATGTGCAGAGCATTGTGGAGGCATTGAGATTTCTGCCACCCAAGGATACTTTGACGGGCACTCAACTGTACTTTGAGTACGACGAGCGGGCGCACAAAATGTTGCGACAGCATTTAACGGATTTTAAATTCAATATTATGATCAGCTCACACATACCCTACGAGCACTACGAGTATGACAGACGTGAGCCCTGGTTTGGCACCTATTACACGGCCATTCCCATACCCGAGAAGTGGCAAACCATGTGGCTGAATCCGGAACCACAGCCGGAACTGAAACTGCCCGAAGCGAATCCGTTTGTGACTTCAGATTTTACACTGCAGTGGATTAAGGCGGGCAAACCTCACATATCCCGACGCCCGAAGGTAAGGATGGCACGATTAATCATACACAGAAAAAAAATCCGGGATATTTAGCCCGAATTCAATCCGAAACGATTTTTTCAATCCCGAATTCAATCCTGAAATTCTTAAAATCAGGCTAAAAAAATTTGTATTAATTATAATGTTTTTTGTTATATTTAAACTTATTTTTTTTAACTTTTTTTTAGTTTTTTTAACTTTTTTTTTAAATTTTTTTTAACGTTTTTTAACGTTTTTTTAACGTTTTTTTTAACGCTTTTTTTTTAAAATTTTTTTTTTTAAATTTTTTTTTAATAGTTATTTTTTTTTTAAATTATCTTTTATTAAAATTTTTTTATTTTATGTTTTTTTTTTTTAATTGACGGTGGGAATCGAACCCAGGTTGAAATGAGAGAGGCCGAGAGAGAACCAAGTAATTTGGGCTTATTTTCCCATATTAATCCCGATATAGGCTTGACTGTTCAGGCTTAAATTAAGTATTTTCGGCTTGATTTTAGAACGGCTTTTTTGTTCTGTGTATGATACACAATAATCGATTATTTTGCTTCCATTGGCGATTTAATTGTATCGTTAAATGTGTTGCAATCAATTGAAACACTAATCGATTATTTGATCAAATAATCGCGTCGTTGAAAACAATTTTTTCAGGCAAACACACATGGAGATATTATTCTAAAAAAATACTAGCATAAATATATTTAAAATATTTTTTTTGCAGTCACTCTTAGAATTGTTTAACAAAATTTTCCGAGTTAAATTATTTTTTTTTTTAAAAATCGAGGAAAAAAGTTGAGAAAGTAGACTTTTACATAAATTTGAAATTTTTGAAGGATTGAAGAAAGTTTTGTGTCATTCAAACGGAATTTAAATGACCATTCCATTGATGAAAATATATGTTAACGATAACGGCTCAAATAAGCCTTAAATGTCAAAAATTTGACCTGCATACTTTAAGCTGTGAGCCACTGTATTTATATTTTTTGGGCATTTTATTATTGTTCTTAATTTTTTTTTGCTATACAATGGCATTGCATTACACAATATTTTAAGAAACTATAACAAAAATTAATCACTTGATTAATCGATTATTTTTATTTTCCGCCGATTAATTGCAATTAATAATCGCGTATAATCGATTAATATTTATTTATTTATTCGATTTGATTCCTAGCGCTACAAGACAAGTCTTTTAAGTTAAGGCGCTAGTCATACTTAATTTTAAGAATCCATTCAGGTTTAAAGTCTAAAGAAAATAGCTTAGGTTAACAATTTAAATGATAAGTCAGTTCTTATAATTCTTATTATTATTATTACTGCTATTATTATTATTATTACTGTTATTTATAAATATATTATTTGGTATACATGAGGATCTTGTTAATTTTTTTTTTTTATATTTTTTTTTTATTGTTTTTTTTTTTTTTGCCATCCCTACCCGAAGGCGCTGATCAGGAACGAGGTGTGCGAGCTTTGGTTTCGACAGGACGACACGTTTCTGCTGCCCGATGGCTTTTTAAATTTCTACTTTATCACGCCGCTAATGCGCAAGAGTCCAAAGCATTATGTGGCTGCCGTGCTGTTCACATATTTGATTGAGTTTTACATTGCCGAGCAGCTTTATCCTGCTCTGATGGCGGGTCTGACATACAGTTTGGATGCGGCGGACAAGGGACTCGTCTTAAGGATCAGCGGCTATAATCAAAAGCTGCCTTTGCTCATTGATATCATCGTAAATGTGATGAAAACTCTGGAAGTCGATCCTGCTCAGCTGTTGAGTTTCAAGGAGCTGAAGAAACGACAACTTTTTAATGCCGTCATCAATGGCAAGTCCCTGAATCTTGACTTGAGACTCACTGTACTCGAACACATGCGTTTTACCTTGTTGCAAAAATACGAAGTTATCGATGACATTACAGTGGATGATATTTTTAAGTTTAAGGATAATTTCTATAAGCAAATGTATGTGCAGGCCTTGATACAGGGCAACTTTACGGAGCAGCAGGCAATTGAGGTCACCCAGAAAGTGCTGGACACGTACAAGAGTCAAAAGGTTGAGAATCTGGTGGATTTACACAACAGAATGGTTCAACTGCCGCTCGGGGAGCATTATTTGAGAGTAAAGAACCTGAATGAAGACGATCCCAATTCACTGATTGTCAACTACTATCAAATTGGCCCAGCCACACTCAAAATGGAGGCAATGCTCGATCTGGTGGATTTAATAGCCGAAGAGCCGTTTTTCAATCAACTGCGAACGAGGGAACAACTCTGCTATAGTCTAGGGATGTTTCAACGTATTAGCTACGGTATTATGGGTTATTTATTGGTTATCAACACGCAAGAGACCAAATTTCAAGCTGATTATGTTGACAAACGCCTCGAGGCTTATAGGCTGCGTGTGCCCAGCATCATTAACGATTTGAGTGAACAGGAGTTCAATGAAATGCGAGAGACCATTATCAATAACAAGCGACTCGGCGATCACAGTCTGTTTGATGAAATGATGCGCAATTGGAGTGAAATTGCCAGCATGGATTATGTTTTCAATCGCAACGAGCTACAGATACAAATGCTCGCCAATGTCTCCAAGCAGAGTATTTTGGATTTTATACAAAAGAATGAGCAGACGAATTTGAGGAAACTTTCGGTTCAGGTTATTGGCACTTCGCGAGTAACGCGACATTCACATGTGGAAATACCCGATGCCATTTCCGATGCGATTGCCGCACGTCATGGCTCCACGCAGGGATTGGCACAAAGACCTGGTTCCCTTCACGTTATCCTGGACGAGGTGCAGCGTAATATATCCGAGGAACAATTGTTGTATGAAAATATTGGCGATCGGATTCATTTGGACTTTATTGGCGACAGTCATGACAAAAGTCACATATTGGATATTGAGGAGTTTAAAAAGAATCTGCATGTTTTTCCGTTCCTAAAAGTCGATCCCAAGTACCATGGACTCTAATAAAATCGAGTTCAAGTCTTTCGCTCTTTAACTCTGTATAAAATTATTATTTGTCAAGCACACACAGACAGACAGACAAAAATATCTCCGAGGAGGAAACTTTTCGCTTTGGTAAGCAACTGACGCCATTTTAATAACGCATATTACAGTCAGCTTTATAAATTTGTTGCTCATGGAGAGAAGAGGAGACGAAGAGATTGAGATGTAAAAGCAGGAGATGGCAATTTGGCTGGGCAACTGTTGCTGCCACATATTGTGGCTGCTGTTGCTTTCATCATCAATGATAATAATTGTATATATTTATGCATAAATAAGACAAATGCCAAGATAAATTTTGTATAACCAACTATTTGATACTCTGTAATTTTTTGGCACACTTTTGAGTGCCAAGTTAATTATAAATTTTTATGTACATACAATTAAAGACAATTTAAATTAATTATAGATGTTACAAATGCACAAGCTATGAATGATTCTTGTAATGAAAACTTTATGTTTGAAACTTTGAAATGAATAGGAAGTAAGGGAGAATTAAACTATATGTAGCATAGACTCGAGCGCAATTTTAAATATGATTTCAATTGAATTTAATTCAATTTGTTTAATTTATGGCATAAATTACTAACAATAGTTTAGAATAGTTGTAAGCATAAAATGTACATTAGAGTGGGTCAATTTTTTCGATTTCAAGCGGTTATCAAAATCGTAGTCTACGACGAATTCTAAGAAGATTTGCCCAAGAAACCATGGGCCTAAAGTCAAAATCGAGCTTCCGATTTTTAACGAGAAATTATGATAATTTTTGACTTTTCATACGATTTCCCATATTTCTCGTTAAAAATCGGAAGCTCGATTTTGACTTTAGACCCATGGTTTCTTGGGCAAATCTTCTTAGAATTCGTCGTAGACTACGATTTTGATAACCGCTTGATATCGAAAAAAATGTATTTTTGCTCCATACAAATTGACCCACTCTAATGTACATATATTAAATGATTGTCGAGTGTCTGACTACGCTATATAAACCATAAATATTTAAATTAATTTTAAGGTATATAAAAAAAAACATTGCATACGGTTAAGCGCAGTATAAAAAAGTATTCGCAATATTTCCAAGTTCTTTTCGAGAGAAAAGATACAAAATACAAATAAAAACAAAACATTTTAAATTTTTAAAAAGTACACTGTATGTAAATCATAATATTTAAAAAAAGATTAAAGTATACAAAATAAAAAACCATTGCATACTCTTAAGCGCAGTCTAAAAAAGTATTCGCAATATCTCTAAGTTCTTTTAGAGAGAAATGATGCAAAATAACAAAGATACAAATAAAAGCAAAACATGTTATAAATGTTATTTGCGTTTAGTTATTTTTGAAAACTTTGCTTTTTTTAAAAATAAACAACATATTTTAAACATTTATATCATACCTGCAAATATGATCTAAACCTTTAAGCAGAACTTTGCCTAACAAATTTAGCAGCATGTAGATGCTTTAATTAAAATGAAAATGGATCTGAAATTTTGTGCTTGGCCTAATCTATGGCCAAATGAACTGGCTTAAGAGATGAAGCTGCTGCTGCTCCTGGCGTTGCTAAGCATTGAAAGCTTCATTCATTATAAGTACGTCGACCAAAACGACATTGTTCGTACGTGTGTGTGTGCGTGAGTGTTTCTATGTGTGTGTCTGAGTGTTTCTATGTGTGTGTTGCCAGCTTGGCAGCAGTCCAACTATGCAGCATTGTTGCTCAAATTGCTTGGCATAGTCAGAGATGCTGCAATTTTGCGTCATATTGTTTGCTTATTTCGTTTCGTTTGGTTTCGTTTCGGGTCTAAAAATAAACACACACAACAACAATAATACATACAAACAACACCCAAAAAGCCGCCCACCAATCAGCCAATGGGCTCTTTTGCTAATGATAAGCCTTGTTTTCCAGCTCATCGTCCTTGTTGTTGTTGTTATTGTTTTTGTTTTGGCCATAAAATCATTATTATGATTGCGTTTTATTGTTGCCCATTGATTTAAGTTTTAATGCTGAATTTATCAAGCGAACATTTGCCTTAATTCGCTTAAATCGAAATTAATTATGCTTCGCAGAACTTTAAACTCGCATAACAAAATGAAATTGAGCCAATTAACTAGCTAATTATTAATGAAATCGTTGTTAAAACTGAATTGAATTGAGTAATCGTAATGCATTATTTTTTTTTGGAAAAATTAATAAAGTTTTTATTTACGCAATAATTTCTTGCACAGTTATGTGTATAAGTATATGTATATCACTTGTTATAATTAATTAATATAGTATATTTATTTATTTTTCATTCATTCGTTTCATTTTTAAATTGCCAACAAATTATTTTAAAAAAAAAAAAGAAAAAACAATACACAACATTTTTAATGACGTCAGAGAATTGATGCACTGCATTTTTTATTATTTAATATTGTAATGTATTGTATTTAAATAAAATTTTAAACGCAACACACAGAAAATGTTTAAAGTAGATAATATATATATCGTATTTATTAAATATATAATTTCAATTAAGCATTAATAAACACAATAAATTTAGTTATGGTAATTAAATTCTGTTGCGCCTGTCGGGCGCCTAACAATAAGTAAACTTTTAGCAAACTCTTATAATTTTTTTGATGTGGTTTTCCACTTTTCTTTTTTTTTGTTGTTTAAATTAATTAATGAATTGTGTGATTAATGGAAACATTTTTGAAGCGCGTTGATGAGAATATGATATACTTATTAAGCATGCAATTGAATTGTTTTCTGTGTACCATGAACTTTCGACATGGTTTATTGCAAATTGTAAACAAGTGTTAATTTAATTGTAGTTTGTTTGTTGTTGTTGTTTTTCGGCGCATTTGAACGCCACCATGACTAAGGCTACAATTAAATTAAGTATATCAAGTAATTTACTTATATAAAAATATATATACTTATTATTACAATTATTTTTCTTTAATTTCCTTTTTGAAATGTGTCAATTAACATATTGTTTCAGTTGTATTATTATTACATTAATTTTTGTGTAGAACACTCAAAATATGTTCGAATGCTAAGCATGTTTTATGATTTACACTTACATTTAATTCAAAACAAAACTTTTAATATATAAATAAGTTTACTAGAAAGTTTGTCAAACTTTTGCATGAAGTACTTGCCGCAATTAATTATATTTAATTAATTTAAGTAACGGAATTCGCTCAATTCGTTTGCATTTAAATTAATTGGCTTAAGAAGGCGTTAAATGAATTATTATAAATTGCATTAATTTAATTTTGTATTTTTTTTTGTCGACTACTTTAAAGGCTTTTTCTTTCCTTGCAGGAAATACTTCTCAAATTGTTTACATTAATTTAATTGTAAATTTCATGTTGCTGCAATTGGATTTAAATTTGTCAAAAGTTTATTGCTAAAAATTTAAATTAATTTCATTTTAAATAGAACTTAAAACAAAATTCTTGAATGTGTTTTACTTGTTTCTCTCGCAATGACAAGAACATATTTTTTTTTCCATTTTTTTGTGTTTTGTTTTTAATTTCAGTTTCTCAACTCACGCCAGGCTCAACCAATTCTCTCATTCACTACGCTCTCTCTCTCTCTCTTTCACACTTGCTCTCTCGCTCTCTGCTAGACTTTTAGTTAGATTTCACTCGCGATATTTTCAAATTGGAATGACCTTAATTAGAAACATGTACTTTTTTTTCTTTCGAGCTTTACAACATTTTTTGCGCTTATTAATTTTTATTTTTATTTATTTTATATTTATTCTTAGATTTATTTATTATTTTCTTTGCTTTCTCAATGTTTTGGCTGTTGTTGTTTTTGTTGTTGCTGTCGCTGCTTATAGGAAAGGGTGCGGAAATATAGTGGAGTGTTTGCTTCGATTCGACCAACGCTCCCGGCAATTTTGGCTTTAGTTGTGTTTTTTTTTCGTTTTTGGAAATAGTAAAGTTTTGAAATTATTATTTTAATTTTTTAACTATATTGTTCAAATGTTTTAAATGCATTTAGAAAATAAATAGGACTTCTTTTTTAGTAGTGTTTGTGTGTGTTTTATTTTTTTACTGTTTTTCTGTTTTTTTTTTTTGTAGTTTTTTCGATGCGAATTTCTAGGAATATATGTATGAGAAAAGCGAGCACCTACACAAAGCACCTGGACAATTAAACTGTGTGTGTAAAGTCATATAAAAAACATTGAACGAGTTATACAAATGTAGTGACAAAAGCGTAAATTCAATAATCGTAGTTTTGTGAAAACTGTTGAAAGTAATTTTTGGTGTCAAATATTTTTATATGCTTGCTTTAAGCCATACCTGTTCAAAATTGATTAATAATCACAATCATTAGCAATTAGATTATTTTTGTTTAAAAGTCGAATTAATGATTAAATTACGATTATTTTCGGGTTTGCCCAATTATTTAATAATTACGATTACAAAATAAAAAAATTGTTACAATTATTCAAAAATAATCAGAAAAAATCACAAATAATCAAAAATAATCTTTTTGAGTATTCGGATTATTTTTGATTTTGTTTTGATTATTACTGATTATATTGGCTACTTTGATTGTGAAAATTTAAAATAATTTGATTTTTACTAAATAGTCATAAATAATCAGAAATAATAAAAAATAATCAGATATTATTATTGATTATTTTTGATATTTTCTGATATTTTTGAATAATCGTAATCATTTTAGATTATTTTTGATTTTTTGTAATCGCAATCATTAAATAATCACAAATTTTTCAACAGTAAATTATATAGTAACTACGATTATAACCAAAAAAAATCTAATTGATTAGTAATTCTAATCGAAATTTAACAGGTATGGTTCATGTTTTAATTTATCGACCTAATTTCGTCACAAAATTGTTAAAAGTAATTTTTGGGGGTCATATATTTGTATTTTTTTAACAATCCAACAAATTTCGTTCCAAAATTTATATAACAAATTTTGTCAATAAAATATCCGCTTTTGTCACAATAAGAACTCCTCGTTAATTGCTGTTTATATGCCATCAAATGTTAAATTTTCACCTGCCTTATATTTTTAGGTTTTTCTTTATTGATTTTTGGACTTAAACAGTAAAATCGCCAGCCGCCCAGGTCATTTTGTAGTCGTCCATGTTGAACAGATCAAAGATGTCGCCACTTGGCACATTGAATGCATCGACGGGGCCGTTGCTGCTGCTGCTGTCCATGGCCTGGTTGACAGCAACATTTGTGCTGCTGTTGTTGTAGTCGGAATGACCAACAGCTGTTGTTGTTGTTGGCTGTTGTTGTTGCTGCTGTTGCTGGGAGACCGCTTGCATGATGGAGTTCAAGGTGCTCTCGAAATCATCACAGACATCCATGGGCGTGCTATTGTAATGACCATTTGAGTTGCTGCCAGTTGATGGACTGTTGTTGTTGTTCAGACTATGGCAGCTGCTGCTGCTGACGCTGCTGTTGTTGTGATTGTTGTTGACATGTTGACTCAACTGTGCCACAAAACTGTCGGCATCGAAATCAACATCATGATTGTTGCTGATGAGCACACTATCCGGACTGTTGCTGGCGTCGAGCAACTCATTGATGCTGGGCTGCAAACTGGGATTGAGATCGCGACGCATTATGTTGTTGCTGTTGTTGTGCTTGCTGCCACAATAGTTGCTCGAATCATCACCAATGTCCATTTCCAGCTGCTGTGACATCAGCTCCAGCAACTCATACTCATCGAAATGATTGAGCTTGGCATCGGCGGGACTGTTGCTGTTGCTGTCGACAACACCAACACCATTGCTGTTGCTCTTAACTGGCTGCTCTAGAAATATGTCCAATGTCTTGACCGCATCCGGTTGCAATGGCGAATTCATGTTGACGTCTTGATGATACTCTGCGAATTGCCATGTATAATTTAAATGTGTGTCATTTGTGTCCATGGCCATGTCGAGATTGGGCAGCGATTGAGGCGTCGCTGGCGCCTCCAGTTTGGGCACAACTGTTGCTGTTGCCGCTGCTGCTGCTGCTGTTGTCGTCACACCATTAAACATGGCCAATTCTGGCAGCGGTTCCAAGGCGGCGCTTTCTGGCAATTCTCCCTGCTTAATTAGAATGTCTAAAACATCGCTAACTTGCTCCGATTTAATGCCATTTGTTTTAGTTGCTGTTGTGGTTGCTGCTGTTGCTGCTGCTGGCTCCTCTTTGATCTTCATGAGCGGCATGTTGCTGGCAGCCGCAGCTGCTTTACACGCCGCCAACTGTTTGGTGGCCTCCTCATATTGTGGCGGCGGTGCTGTTGTTGTTGTTGTTGTTGGCTTTATGTCCAATTGCAACTGCTGGCCAGGCTGAAACTGTTGCTGTTGCAGCTGCAACTGCTGCAATTGCTGTTGTGTTAAAATTGGCTTGGCTTCTATGGGAAACACAATGCTGGGCAATGAATTCGTGCGTTGATGTCCATTAAGCAACTTTTTATGAGCAACTGTTGCTGCTGGTTGATGCTGTTGGGACTGTGTAGTGGTTGTTGTTGCTGTGAGACTTATGTTGCCCAGCGTATGTGCTGTCATCTGTTGATCATTGAGTCCGAGTAGGAATATTGTCTGATTGCCCTCGTTCCACACAAGTCCCAGATTATTGTTGCTGTTGTTGCTGTTGGCTGCTGTTGTTGGCTGCTTGGCTGCCTGCAATATTGTTGTTGTCGTTGGCTGTTTTGGCAGCTTTGAATTGCTGTTGTTGTTGTTGGATGGAATGAGTACAGTTTGTGTCTTTTGAAGCAAACGCAGCTGCTGCTGCTGTTGTTGTTGCTGCTGCTGTTGCGCCTGTTGCTGCTGTTGCATTGCTGCTGCTGCTGCCGCAGCTGCTGCCTTTTGCTTTTGTATTTTCGCTTCCAGCTGCTGTTTAACCACCATTTTTTGATTGATCGCTGGTGTTTGTTGCTGTGTTTGATTGCTGTTGTTACTGTTGCTGCTGTTCGCGGGTTTCTTCACTTGATTGCTGTTGCCATTCAGCTTAGCTGTTGTTGCTGGCTTCACTGTTACCTTGGCTGGTATTGTTGTCTTCTCCAGCTGCGGCAACACTGTCAACGTTTGTTGCGGTCCATTCGCTGTTGTTGTTGTCGTTGTGATCAGCGTTATTTGTTGCGACGGCAATGCATTGACAACTTGTGCCGTTACCGTCTGCTGTTGCTGCTGTCGTCGTATTTGCTGCAACTCTTGCTGCGAACGCGCAATTGTCGCTGCAGCTCATCAATTTTACGCTGTTGTCGTCGCAGCAATTCCTCGTTCTGTATGATTGTTGCTGTCTGCGGTTGTGGCGTTAGTATAATTGCATGATTGCTGTCCAATTGTTGCTGCTGCTGTTGCACCACATCCATTTGCTCGTGCTCCTCCGACGAAGACAGCAACATGGCAACAGGTTGCTGCTGTGCAGCATCACAATTGCTGGTGTCCATCGCATCGCTAATGGTAATGACTTCTGTGGCGGCTGCAACATTTGTTGTTGTTGCTGGCGTGCAGCAATCGATTGCTTCGAGTGGCAAATAAGGTTTTAGACGCTCGATTAATTGTGGCTTTGGTCCCGAAACGGGCAAATTGCGTCGCTTGAGTTGCTGCTTCAAATCGGAGACTTTCATTTTTTCCAACTTCGTTAGATCTGTGATGCTGCTGCTGGTGGACTCGGCATAGCTTGTTGCTGGACTGGGCGGAATTGAGGAGCTGATGGACAAGGCAGGTGACGGCAAAGGCGGCGGATGTTGTTGCTGCTGCTGCGCGAGTTGCTGCTGCTGTTGTTGTAGCTGCAGCTGCTGTTGTTGCTGCTGCAACTGCTGTTGTTGCAGCTGTAACTGCTGTTGTTGCTGCTGTTGTTGACTGGCAGCTGTTGTCTGTGTTATCAGCGACAGCGTTGGCGGCGTGGGCAACATGTTGCTGCTGTTGCTGCTGCTGGCATCACCAAAATTCAAAGGTGCCGCAGCACCATTGTTGCTGCTTATGGTTATCGTATTGGGCAGCGTCATTGCAGCAGCAGCAACTGTTGCTGCTGCTGTTGTTGCTGTTGCCAGACTCTTTGTGGTGACTGTGATGCTGTTGCTGGTGCTGCTGGCAGCAACTGTTGCACTTGCTGCTGCTGCTGCTGCCGGCAATATCGCTTGATTCTTGTTGAGGTTCTCGAGAAACTTGAGCAAATAATTCTGTTGCTCCAACAGCAACTGATATGATGTGGTCTGATCCGCCTGCAATTGGTCTTGGCCCACCTGACCAACTGTTGCTGCACTCGGTGGTCCCTTGTATTCATGGAATTTAATGGTGCGCGCTTTCGAAACGGGCTTCGATTTTGATTTCTTGCGATTTTTATCTTTGCCCGGCGCATCCGATTTGACAGCAACTGGTTGCAGTTGCAGGCGTGTTGCTGCTGTTACAGGTGTTGCTGCTGGTGGTGGCGATGCAATGGAAGAGAGTGGACTTAGTGTGGAGACGGTGGTGCAGGGCGAGGCGAGCATCGGCAACATGTGATGCTGATGCTGATTGTTGCTACCGGCAACACTTTGACACAGCTCCTCAAAACTTGCCGTCTCCTGTTTGACCTTGATGGGCGCTACAACAGTGGGCGTGGCAGCTAGCAGGGGCATAGGTGGTGGTGGTGGTGCCGGTGGTGCATTGATAATTTGATTCGAATTATTAGCATTCAACAACTGCAATGTGGGCATTACGCTCAGCAACAACGGAGCACAATTGCTGTTGCTGTTGTTGCTGGTGGGCGTGGCAGTGACCGTAACAATGCCCGCCGATGCTGCGGCCGCCTGTAGCACATCCTTGGGAGGCTCCACTGTAGTTGGTAGTACACTAGCTGTTGCTGTTGCTGCAGCAGCTGTTGATGTTGCTGCTGCCGCTGTTGCCATGAACTCCTCCAGCCGCGGCGGCGTCTGTCGCGTGTCGCTCTCGGAGCTCTGTGAATCCTCCTCGTAGCTGACATAACTGTGCGGATGCTGTGGCCGTGTCAACAATCCCTCGCTCGTCGCCTTAAACGGCACCAATCCCTCCTTGACAATCTTCTCAATCGGTTTCTCCGTGTGCAGAATGTTCTTCTTGATCAACTCCAACGGACCGGGTCGATGTTGTATCTGTGAGTTCAATTGATCCGCCAGCTGCCTCGATGCGCTGCTTCTCCGCCAGACTGGCGATGTGCATTCTTCGCCGATTCGACGCAGCTGGATTCGAGCTGCGGTTGGCCTTCAGCAGATCGCTCGTCTTGGCCCGTTCTAGTTGTTTGCATTGTTCGTGGATGGCGGGCGAGGTTTTGAGTGCTTCAAGAGAATTAACAAAAGAGACAAACAGAATGTCAATATGCGAATACAAAATTATAGCATACTTTTAAGCGCTGCAGCAGCATTTAAAACTATTACCAATTAGTCTCTTAAATTTTGGTTGTTAAATTATAATCAGGAACCGTAACGATTATAATTATTAAAATATAAATTATTAAATAAAAGTTATTTGTTGATTTTTATTAAAAAAAAATTAAATGAAAACTATTATTTTTCAATCTAAATAAAAAAGTCATAAAATAATAATAAAATTTCAATTTTTATTTAAAAATTTTAACTAAATCTTCTTATTTTTCAACTTTTATAATATAAATTGAAGAAACTTGTTATAAAAAAATATTTAATAATAATTTTTAATCATATAATATTGAATATACAAGTTTATCCAGATTCTCATTACTCTTATTCGCCTGTAAATTATTGTAGTTCCTATTATGGAATTCAACAAACTAAGTTTCTGTATCATTTTCAATTTTCATTTGGGGCAAAACAATAAATTTGGAATTTCATAAGACCAGAGATTTGATTATTCCGGAGCAGCCAGCAGGATTATTATTATATCATTTATTTTGGCATCGCTGTCGAAAATTTGTCATTTAAATTCAAATGCAAATTCAAATTCAAATTGAAATTCACTTTCGACTGCGTTGAGCACATTGAATTCGGTTTGTAAGTAAATTCGCGTATTTTGTTGATTCTTTTCGGCTTTCTTCCGTTTGTGTTCGTTTTCTACTTTCCCCCCACTCCAATCGCTTGGAAGTTTTCTTCCATCACGCATAAATTGCCGAGCAAAAAAAAGAATGAGAGAACATTTGAAAATGCGCACATATTTGCATATCCTTTTTTTTGACGGGCTTTTACATTTTCAGCTGAAGCACATAAGTGCGTTTAATGTGTGCTCTCAATACTATTTATCGATTGATAGCTAGGCTAATATTAAGCATACGCACCGTGGTGCTGTTTACTTACATGGTATGATGCCCTGCTCGACAAGTTGCGAGTGCGGCCGTCGCACCATCAGCTTCACTTTCAGCGCTGCAAAGAAATAAAAATGATTCAATTATTATAAATTGGCTTATTTAAGCAATATTTAAAAAAAAATTGAATTAATATAAAACTAAATAAAAAAAAAATAAAATAAAAACAAAAATAAATAAAATAATAATAAATAAAATAAACATTTTTATCTTATACAATAAACCATTATTTCATAGATTTTTTTAATGACAAACGTTTTTTGTCTTCATTTAAATATTTGACACAAATAAAATAAATTTAAATATATTATTAATTAATTTATTTTTTAAATAAAATGTATTCTTTTTTAATTTAACGTTATTTGTCTCCAATAAAATTGTTGTTAAAAATAAGTCTCAGACATTTTATCGAAATCTCTAGAGATTTGTGAAACACACCAAATTATTTGGTTTCTAGTTCGAGTTAAAAATTAAATAGCTATAAATTTGTTCAATATGCAACAGGTTTGCAGCACAAACACAATTTGACAGCCAACAAACATAAATTATTATATAGTGTGGATAGTCGCAAAGAACAGAAAAGAGATCAAAACACAAACATAGCTCATAAAAAAACCAAATACTCTAAACAGCTGGCCAGAAAAACATTCAAACGCAAAACTTTTCTGCGGGTTTTCATTCTTCCCTTTCCCCTTTTTCCATTCTCTGTATTTTTTGACAACGCAAAGCAATAAATGTCGAGCCCAACACAAAAAGCAGCTGCAAATGGAAAAAACAAGGCAACAAAAACGCACAAAAATATTACAGCAAAAAAAAAAAACCAAAATAAAATAAAGCGAGAAAAATGGAAAAAAAAGTTTTAATATGTTTATGTGCGGTCGGCTATTGTTGTTGTTGCTTTTGCTGGGCGAAACTTTGTTCTTTATTCTTTATTTTGGCTGCTTAACGCCGGCTGAGTGTAAAGTTGGCGCCCAAAAAAAAAAAAAAATTAAATATTTAAGCCGAGCGTCAAGAGTACGCTCGCATCTCTCCCACATGGCGCCATGGGGCGTATGCGTAATAATATGATTATGTGGCAACTGCTGCTAAATGACAGATTGATGTCAACTAACTTGACATAAAGTCACCAAAAGCCAGCTTGCTTGATAGCGACAGCAACAAAATCTACGTAGGATAGAGTGAGAGGTTGTAGGAGTCAAAGAGAGAGAGAGGAAAAATGAGACAGGATATTCAAATGACGCTGATTGAATTTACACGCAACAGCAAAATGTTAAATGATAATTTAGGCAACAAAATTAAATAGAATTTCGTGAATAATAATAAATAAATAAATGAAAAAAAAATAGATAAAGAAGAACAAATATATAAAAATAAAAGAAATTAATAAATTAGAAATAAAATAAATAAAATTAAATTAAATTAAATTAAATTAAATAAATAAAATAAATAAATAAAATTAAATACATTAAAAAAAGAAATTAAATAAATATAATACATAAAATAAATTAGATAAAGTTTAACTATGATCCAATTAATATTTCCAAATTTTAATAAAATTATTAGAAAGTGTTTTGATTTATTGAAATTGTTTTACAGCTTTAAAATATTTAAATAAAATTAATTAATATTTTTAGTATTTTTATTATTTGTTGTTTTATAATTTTAAAATATTGCTATAGCTTCAACTTCTTTTGATGTCTAGTGTAATAGCAACTTGAGCACCCACATTTATATATATAAATGCAACATATATGTGTGTGTTTGTTAGAGCTCACTAATCTGTGTTATGTATACGACCTGTTGTCTTAAAGTGATTAACTGCAAATTAGGCACTGGCCATTAGCGACACACAGACAAGACAATTTAACAAAACGTTTGTCAAGTCACGTAATTAAAACGAAATAATGCGCATTACGGCCCAGCACAGGACAAGCGGTAAATGAAGAACGCAAAAGCCACAAAATTAAATGAAAACACAAATCTTGTTGCTGCCTCCAGCAGAGGAAGAGGACAGTGCACTCATATGGTGGTTGGGTGGGTTTTTGGGTGGGTTTTTGGGTGGGTTTTTTCTGTGGTTACAGCACATGAAAATGCCAAATGCAGCGTATGTTATTTGTTTTGTATTTTTGGCATTTATTTAAATGCGGTTAAACATGCATGTATTTATTTATTTGTCAGCGTAACGAAATGACAAGACTTTTTGGCCAAGCAAAACAAACGGGCAACACTTGATGCCACAACAAAGTCGCCAGAGAATGAGAGAAAGAGAGGGAGAAACGACGACGACGACGACATCAAAGTGAGACGCTGACGATGACGTTATTAAAGTAATTTAGGCACTTGGAAAATCATCATAAAAATAAAGCAAAAAAAGTAAAAATACAAATACAAATACTTGGCGCGTAATTTAACGATTGAAGTGTGTGCACAACACACACACAAATGTATAAAAAATTCATTTATCTTACGCTCACTTTTCCCATTTCCCTTCATTTATGCCGTGGCAAATATTTGGACTTGTAATACGGCTAAAAACAATTTTTTTGTTCTTGGTGACGATACGATGCCAACAAATGTGCCGTCTGCCAAATTAATTACGCGAGCAATTTATTCTTATTATTGTTGTTGTTGTTGCTGTTGGATTTTCTTAATTTCTAAATGGTTGTTCGGTTGTTCTGTTTACGTGTCGATTTTACACCTACACACGCGATTGATAAAAACAATAACAAGCAGAAGAAAAAAACACATTCCAAATTAAACACATAAAAGTTTTTATGCGCCAAGCAATAAAAGTGTAGACGTAGCCAAATTGTTTTTCTTATTGTTGTTGTTTTGTGGGTGGCTGCCCTTCTGCATGGAGGCCCCAGTTTTCCAGGCGAAGGTCAGGTAAACAAAAGCAAAGCAAAAGATTGAGAGAGAGAGAATCAAAGATGACCAAAGCACAGAGAGCGGCAACAGCTGGCTGACCAACACACACACACACACACACACACACACTCACACATACACTTATACACGCCCACACACACACATAAAAATGTATATAGAAAAATATGTGTATTATAAAATCGATTACGTGATCAGCGGTTAAAGTCAAGACGCCATCCGCGTGGGCCAAATTCAATGAGCTAAGTCACACACACAATTGCAATGGCACAGTGGGTTAGCCACAAAAAAACTATTTAACCAAACATAAATGCCAAGTGCAAACATTCCTTAAAGTATGCTATTAAAATTGTAGAAAATTGCTGACAGCTGCCGAGAGAAAGTGTTAAAAATAGTATTTGAATTTATATTGAGCAGCAAACGCAAATGTTGCTCAAGTTTTTGTTTCCTGTTTGCTGCTGTCATGGCTCAAGCAAAACCATTTTTTTTAACATTATCAGGGGTGCCACTGAAATCGCTTTCGCTTGAATTTCACTTAAATGTCATACAAATTTAAATTTCATACAAATTTAAGTGAAATTCAAGCGAAAGCGATTTTTTGGCACCCCTGCATAAGTTTTTTTCAAACAAGAAGTTTTATTAAATGTTTTCAAAAACATTTGTCAAAATATTTGACTGTTTAATAATAATATTATGTCTTATTAGGTAAGATAATTTATTGCATTAAAAATACCAAAATTTTATAATTTTATTTAAAATTAAAAAAACAAAGTGATGAGAGCCTATAGAATAATTTTGAAAATATTACTGCAAAATTAAACTTATCTCTGACATCTCGATTGTTTTCAAAACCGTTTGTTACCAAAATCAATTGTCGTCAAAGAGTCTAGAAATTTTTATTTCTTCTTTTTATTTTTCTCTTTCCTTTTCTCAAAACATGTTTTTACTACCTTGAACCACTGTGCAGGGGCATTTTAAATGGCATTTCCGCCTTGGCGTTAGTCTACAGCATCCACCGAATGTTACAGCAATCTCTCACCTTCCTTTCCTTTCCCTTCCCAACTATCCTCCTCTTTCTCTTCTTCTTCTCTCCATCTCTCTCACTCTTTCTCTCTTTCCCTCTCACGCCTTTTTCAAGTCGCGTGCAGCGTGTTTATTTGTCAAAACATTTTTGCAGCGCCTTTTGCCGCCTTCGCCTGTTTTGGCCGCCATCTGTTTATAATAAATTTTAGTTGCAAATTGCAAAATGTTTACAGTGGGCCCAGAGCAGCCATTGCTGTTTGGCCCTGTTTTCTGTTTCTTTTTTTTCTATGCCTTCTATATCTTCTTCTTGTCTATTTGCTAATATGCAGTCGATGTTTATTTGTTAGATAACAGTTTGCTTTATTTGCTTGTGTGTGTGTATGTACGCGCCTGCCGGAAATTTTGACCGCCCAATGATTTGCCTTTTGGCAGTTTATACGCCTTTTAATAAAATTGCCAAAACACAAAAAAGCAAAAATATCTCAGCAAATTAGAGAAAAAATAAGAGGAAGTAACCTAAATTTGGTTTGCTGCAAATTTAATATACTGTAATTACAAGATAGATATAGATTTTAGCTTTATATTGTTATTTTTAATCCATACCTGTTTAATTTCGATTAGAATTATCAATCAATAAGATTATTTTTGGAAATAATCGTAGTGACTATATAATTCACTGTTGAACAATTTGTGATTATATAATGAGTACGATTACAAAAAATCAGAAATAATATAAAATAATTACAACTATTCAAAAATAATCCGAAAAAACCAAAATTAATCTTTCTGATTATTTCGGATTATTTTTGATTTTTTCTGATTATTGTGACTACTTTTTTGTGAAAATTTAAAATAATTTGATTTTTACTAAATAGTCATAAATAATCAGAAATAATCAAAAATAATCCGAATACTCAAAAAGATTTTTTGATTATTTTTGCTTTTTTCTGATTATTTTTGAATAATTGTAATAATTTAAGAATATTTTTGATTTTTTGTAATCGTAATCTTTAAATAATTGGGCAAAATTGAAAAAAGTCGTAATTTAATCATTAATTCGACTTTTAAACAAAATTAATCGAATTACCAATAATTATGATTACTAATCATTATTTAATAGATATGATTTAAACATGTATTTAATGAAAATTAATTTAGTTCTTACAATAATTAATTTTTTCAGCGATTGTTTCTGTAAAATCTAATCGAAATCCTTTATATATTTTAAGAAAACTTATTTAAATAAAGAAAAACTTAGTTTAATAGAGACTTGAAAAGCTTTGAAAACATATTTAAATTGCCAAATTGGAAGAAATTGTATCTCTCTCAAATAATATAAATTTTTCTGCACTACCTAATGACTTTTTCTATATGTGTTTCAATTCAAGTCACAAAGTTATAATACCCTTTAGAAGGGTATCAAAAAGATACCATGTCGCATTGCGAAATTGGGAAAATGCATGCAAATAATTGGCGCCCCTTTTTGTCAGGGTCAGGGTGTGTGAACTTTTTAGTCTGTGCAGCTTTTGCTTTTCTACTGTGTTTGTTTGTCTTTTGTTTGTTGTTGGCAGCCAACAAACACCGACAAAAATGTCAAAATGCCAGCGAAGCGCAGGCGACAAGTGCTGTCAAAACTATTAGCGACCAGCACAGTGAGACACAGATATTTACACACACACACATATGTGTATAGAAAGAACACATTCAGGCCATTCAAAATGTATAAGATTATTTTCTTGCTTCAGTCGAAAATGCCAAGCAAATATGTAGGCCAACAAAAGAAGCCAAAAACGAAAAAAAAAAACTGTTGACAATTTTACAAATGTATATATGTGTGTGTGTGTGTTTGGGACATGAATGAGTTGGAGGATGGGGGCGTGGCAAAACAAGTGCACGCCTCAAGTGCCTGACAGATTCATTAAGACTTGTAAAAATGCCTCCAAGTCGATAATGAGGCACAAATCTCGATGATGCCCGACGATAAATGATGATGTTAAAGATGATGATAATGATGATGATGATGATGATAATGATGACTCTTGGTCAGCGTCAGTTGTGACTAAACAAAGCCCACAAAGAGCTGAAGAAGACAAGAGAAAAAATCAAACACGAAACGAAACAAGTTGACAAATGTCAAACAGCCGCGAGATGGTCAAGAAAATCGTTGTGTGGGCGTTTGCACCAAATTTGTAAAGACGGCAACAGATACAAAACGTTTACACGCTAATAACACAAAGGGCCAACAGCTGAGAGATTATCATTAAGACAAAACAGGTTTTGCTTCAAATCGTTTAACATGCAGTTTAGCACGCAGTTCAATTGCCTTTCGATTAGTCATCCACAATTTGACACTGAGCACATGAAATTATGCTATTATCTGATGAATATTCAACTATATGGAAACTCTAAGAACCATTTGATTTGGCAATTATTTTATAAGTTGGCTGCATCTATGAACTGTAAAGTAATTTGTATAGTCTCAATTTTATGTCAAATGTCAACGCTAACAAACTTTTTAGGTGGTCAATAATTACATTACATGAAAATAAGTTTTTGTCAATTTAAAGCCGTGTTGCCAAACTTCAATAAGATGGCAACGCTGTCAATTTAGTTTAAAGACAAATATTTGTAAGTTGACAGCACCCGAATTTTGTTATACCCTTTACTTAAAAAATAAGTAAAAGAGTACATTGGATTCCTTGAAATGTATTGAACAGGGAGAAGGAAGCATCTCTGACTCTATAAAGTATATATATTCTTGATTAGCAACAACAGCCGAGTCGATATACCCATGTGCCTCTGTCTACTATTATTAGCTATCATCCTACTCAATCGCAACAAGATCGGCCGCATAGATCGGTAGTAATGGTTGATTTAAGTCATAACCAATGTAAGTGCCTAAACGTAGGCAATACATTTTTTTTTAAATTTTTTTAAATAAGTAACGGGTATCCTAATGTCGGGAGCTCGACTTTAGCCTTTTCCGCTTGTTTTTTTTTTTTAATTTTTAATTTGAAGCTGTGTTGCCAAACTTCATTAAGATGGCATTGCATGCATTTTTAATCCATTGCGGAATTTTTATAATTACATTTTTTTTAATTTTAAAATTTCTATAAAAAAAAAAAAAATCTAGGGTATCTGTTACTCACATTCTTTATTTTTATCCATGGCCGGCTGCAGCGGACTGGAGTCGACAATGGCCTTTGGCGGCGACTGTCTGGCATCGTAGCAATCGGAATTGTTGCCATCATCGCTGCTGGCCAGAAACGTAGCGTGCAAGCGCTGTTCACCTGTAATTATAGGGTAGATTGATTGATTGATTGGACAATCAAGAAAAGAGGCAGAGAGTAAGTTATGTTTAAGTTACCTTCAGACATATCGTCGTAGGCTTCGTGCAGCAATATAATGTCCTGAAATGTATGCTCCAAGGTCTTGCCACTGAGTCGTGTGGCCAGGAGGCAAGGCGTGTTGCAGGTGGCACTGGAGATGAACTCGACGGTGGTCAGCGGCGAGGTGGAGATGGTGGCTAGCAGCGATGAGGAGCCGCTGCCGCTGCTGCCGCTGCCACTGCCACCACTGCTCAGACTATGCAACGATGCCGACTTAACCAATTGACCAACTTTCGAACTATGATTATTATTATGATGATGTGTATTTAAATTATTGTGCGTCTTTTGTGCGGTGGCCTTAAGCGTGCGTGTCAAACTTTTATTTGGCGAAGATGTTGCTGATGTTGTTGATGATTTGTTTAACAAACGTTGCGCCGTTGCGTTGCCAATTGATTTGTTGCTGCAACTGGAACTGTTGCTGCTGCAGCTGCTAATGCTGCTGTTGCTACTGTTGCAACTGCTGCTGCTGCTGTTGGATTTCTTGGAAGAATTTGAGCTTATTGAAGATGCTGGCGATGCGGATGAGCAACAATTGCTCAATATTGCTGTCTGTTGTTGCTGTTGTAGTTGCAACTGTTGCTGCTGTTGGAGTGTATTGTTGCTGTTGCTGTTGGCTGTTTTAGTATCAATGCTTATGGGTATGATGCTGCTGCTGCTGCTCACTAACTTTTGTTGCTGCTGCTGTGTTGACTTTTTGCATGTATTTGTTGCTGCTGCTGCTGCCGTTGCCGCACCTGTTGCACCTTGAAACCAACTGGGAAAGTTGCCCTTGAGCGTATCAATTAGATCCTGATCGAGCGTTAAACGCCACGATGCAGGGCCGCCGTCCACGCTTTGCGTAGACTCTGTAAAAAAGAAAAAATTTTTACAATTAGTAAATTATTTCAATTGAAGCACACGGCGTATACTTTATTTTTATATAAAAGTAATATTTTAAATATCATATTTAAAAAAAATAGTTATTTTCATGAGTCTCAGTGAAACACACTGCGTATACTTGATAGAAGTTTAGTAATAATTTTAAAGGAGAAAAATTAAACAAACCAATTAATTAACAAAAATAAGTAAATTTAACAATTTAATTCTTATTTATTTAAAAAAAAATGTGATTTTTATTTTTTTTGTCAAATTAATTTCTTGATTAACTTTAAGTCTAAGTGGAACACGCTGCGTATTCTTAATATTTATATAAATATAATATTTAAAAATTAGAAAAAATTGTTTAAAATAGTTAATTTTATAAGTCGAAGTAAAATATACTGCGTATACTTGATAGAAGTCAAGTAATTATTTTAAAGGAGAAAACATAAACATAACTGTCTGTATACTTTTTAATTTTTTGATTTTTGTTGTTAAAAACCATAACAGAATGCAATAAATAAACAAAAATAAATAAATTGAACAATTTAAATATTGTTTATTTATTTTTTGAAGCACACTGCGTATACTTAATATTTAGTACTACAAAAAGAAAAAGATGGACAACCTTAAATGGTGCTCTCAATACTGTAAGAAAGAATTGAATTCTAAGTTCAAATGATGCACGCATCGTATACTTAATGTTTAGTTCCATATAGTTATTATCCCCATACAAAGTTTGTTAAATGTTTTCTGCTTTTGTGCAAGTAATTTTTTTTTAAATAAAACATATTTTACATTAAAAATTCTATTCCAATTTAATTTTCTCCAGTTTTAATTTGCAGTCTATAATTTGATTAAAATGACATTGTAATTTGACTTGAAAATCAATTTGATTCCCAATACTCCAGCTGATTGTGCTGTGCCCCTTGTGATCATTGAACCTGACCCTTCACTTGCAGCTTTTGGTTGCATGCAACAAGTGCAACAGTTGCGTACAGAAAATTCATTAACACACACATTCAACGACTCTCAACGACCTGCTCAACTGTGGACCAAAGTAAACTCATTAACTTGGCATATAGACAGCAAAATTAATAACATCATTTATTTTGATGTATTTTACTTATTTATTTATTTATTTAGTTGAGTTGTTTTTATTTTGTGCGCATTTATTTATTTTAATGTTCACCCTTTGGTGGCGGAGCCAATGACGCAGCTGCCACTGTGCTAGTTATTTAGTTATTTATGCTAAGCACTGCCAAGTAACCTACTTAGTTCTTCTTGTTGGCAATCCACCTCGTCTCCGCATTTCTCCCCTCCACCCGCTGCTCACACTCCCCCCGCACTCGCAACGCTTTTGGCCAGTGAAAACTTAGCAACGCGCGTACTTGGTATTTATTTCAATACTCTTCCTGTGGAATTTAACATATTGACAAATTTGTGTCGCATTAAAAAATTAAAAAAGAAAAAATATTTGAAAATTACAAATGTAAATAAATTAAAAATAAGAAAAAATATTTGAAAAGTACATAAATAAACAAAAAAATAAATAAAAAATATTTAAAAAGTTCATAAATAAATAAAGTACATATGAATAAAACTTTTATATACATATGTAGTAAGCTATAGTCAGGATAAATTTAAACCTAAGCAAAGTTAAGAAATAGAACTACAATAGAAGCAGATTTTTTTTAGATTGATTTAATAGAACTCTAATTTTCTAATTTTTGCTAATAGAAATAAAAATATTGAATTATTTGAATAATTTTTTTTAGGTCACAAATCTAAATCTAAAATATGATTGACACATTTTAAATTCTTAAATATCTATTTAAAATGATTTTATTTTACCTATTTTTTTATTACAGTTATGGCTTTTGAATAAAAAAATTATTTTATCTATATTATCTCGTACTTTGAAAATATTATTTAAATTGTAATTAAAAATGTTCTTTTGTTGTTAAAGAAAAACATAAAAATTAAAAGATTTGAGCTACAGTGGCTCACAGCTTAAAGTATGCACCCTTATTTTTGCTTTAACTGCTATGTTAGTCAAGTTATCACAATAAAAAAAATATATTTGGAAAGGTCGTGTAAATTCCGTTTGAATGACACAAAACTTTCCTTAACCCATTGAGTGCCCTTCGGAAAATTTCGAACTTATGTAAAAGTCACTTTTCAAAACTTTTTTCCTCGATTTTTTCCAAAAAATCGAGGAAAAAAAGTTTTGAAAAGTGACTTTGTACATAAGTTCAAAATTTTCCTAGATCTCTCAATGGGTTCAAGGAAAGTTTTGTGATCATTCAAAAACGAGAAATTTTCAAAGATATTTTTGCTAGTATTTTTTATAATTTTTTGAAAATCCTAAAAATGACCATTTTAGCCCATTTTTCCTCATTTTCAGGCAAAAAGTGCCTTTTTTGCAGTTTTCAAAAAATTATAAAAAATACTAGCAAAAATATTTTTGAAAATTTTCTTTTGCAGTTACTCCTTGAATTGTATCAAGAATTTTTTTGCATCCCAACATTTTTTGGAAAAAATCGAGGAAAAAAGTTTTGAAAAGTGACTTTTACATAAGTTCGAAATTTTCCAAGGGCACTCAATGGGTTAAGGAAAGTTTTGTGTCATTCAAACGGAATTTACACGACCTTTCCAAATATATTTTTTTTATTGTGATAACTTGACTAACATAGCAGTTAAAGCAAAAATAAGGGTGCATACTTTAAGCTGTGAGCCACTGTATATCTAAGTGTATTTTACTCTTCGTTGCGTTAAGTCTTTTTCCTCGTTTCCTATTTAAATTCTTTCATTTTTCTTTTCACTCTGTAATTTCTCTTTACGCTTGTCACTTTCCGGCATTGCGCTTTGTTTGCCTTGTGTTTATTTACGCACATGTCAATAGTTTTTAATTTGGCATTAAATATTTAATAAACTGTTTCCCTTGCTGTTTTTCTTGCTCTGTCTCTCTCTCGCTCTCTCTCTTTCTCTTTTCTGTTTATGTGGGCGGTGGTATTAACTTGTTGTAATAGTAAAAATGTTGGCAGCATGCGGCATTGCATCACATTGCATCATACACGCGACATTCCCAGACGCGCCTCAAGTTATGCAACAATTTGTGTACATTTTTAGCTTTGCTCCGCAAATAGAAAAACTACCAAGTAGAATAACAAACCTTTTAATACCCTTTGCCAACAGTCGGAAAAAGAGACAGACAGACAGACAGACAGACAGACGGATGGACAGACGGATAGACTGACAAATAGAATGACATGCACATGTCAAATGCACAGTTTTGGCTCTGCATTTTCCACTTCTTCACCGAAAATTGTCTTTTGTTATTTTTGGCAATTGATTTATCTTTATCATTTGTTTAGCGTCTAATTTTAGTTGGTTTTGTGTTAAAGGTTTATTTACTTTGTCGCTGAATGAAACTATTTTTAGAGAGCTTTAGTTTTAACAACTGCAATTCGAATACAATTTTCAATATTTGGGAAATAATATTATGAAATAAATACGAGTATATATTTATTTAAATAAATAAATATATATCTAGTTATGGTCGTAATGAATGTCGCGACTTTTATTGCTCATTAAATGTGGGCGCCAAGTGGCTGCAAAAATAAAAAAAAAACAATGCACCACTGCACCACGCGACCGCCTGTTTCCGCTTGGCAGTCACAACACCCCACAAATCGTGTGTCCTATTCAATATTCAATTGTGTATATGCTGCAGGCAGGCAGCATAGCTTTGATGCTTTAGCTGCCTCTCAATGGCGCGACATGTTGTCCACACGCAGCGACAACACACAACAACAACACACACAACAACACACAAAGATACACACAACAACACACGTTCACTTCGACACTCACAAAGCCATTGCCAATTCTATTTATATGCAACCCAGCCAGCCACTAGCCAAAATGCAAGTGGTTTTGTTTTCGTTTCGTTTCTTTTCATTTTTCTTTTCTTTTCCTTTTTTTCATTTGGTCAATAATGGCTCCAAGTTGTGTGCAACAGACGGAAACGAGACGCGTATGCAGCTGACAACACCTTGCCGATAATAAAATGTGTCAATGCGGCGTATGCGCAATATAGCGAAATTTATTTTACTCAATGATACTGTTTATCTATTAATTATATATCATTTGTATATCTATGTATCTAAACGAATCTTATTTTAATGGAAGCATAATTAATCGAAGAACTTTATTAAGGTAGATTTTATTAAAAGCTTTTGTTATTAAATATACTTTCTTTGCTTAGAGGTCGGGACTAAAAAGAAACATAAATAAATATAAAATATAATTTATAATAAATTATTTTTTAAATTTAATTTTAAAAGATATTCTATCTTGCTATAAGTAAAAAAATATAATTTATAATGTATACTGAGGTTTTTCTTTTTTAACTTCACTTTTTATAATATATTTCTTTCTTAATGGAAGCATAATTAATCGGAAAACTTCTTTTAGCGAGATTTTTACTAAAGCTTTTTATTAAATATAATTTATAATAATATATTTTTTAAATTTTATTTTAAAAAATTTTCTTTCTTGCTATAAATAAACAATATAATTTATAATATATATTGATGTATTTTCTTTTTTAAAACATTACTTTTTAAAATATATTTCTTTACTAGGAGACCGTGGATAAAAGAGATAAGCAACTAGCATAAAATAAATTTTATAGTATGTTGTTGGTTGACAATCAAAGTAATTTTTAAATGCACACATTTGCTACAATAAATTTAAAAATCTCAGCAATGCCAGAAATTTTTAAAATATATTTCAACATTATAATTTTCTCACTTGATCGGTGTGAGTTTTTTGTCAAGAAAACAAATCTATTTAGGCAGCTGGAAGCGCAAACAAAGCAGTAAGATTTCTTTTTAGCTAGTTTAAAACATTTGTGAAAACTTCAAAACTATTCATTTTAATAATTTAAATATATAAGGGCACAATCATGGACGAGGATAATGTGGAGAGCAAGGAAGCCGCCAGCCCGGAGCCGACGGTTAAGGAGAAGCCCGCTGGCAAAGGCAAGGAGGCCAAGGAGAAGAAGAAGGACAAGGACAAGGAGGATGATAAACAGGGTCGCACCTCAATTGGTATGCCAATTGGAGGTTTGGCTGTTCAAGCCAAGCCCGCAGCACGTTATGCCCCCACCTATCGCCTCGAGCCGAAGAATCCGTTGAGGAAGGAACGTTTGGAAATTATTGTCAAAGCTGAAATGGATAAGAACTATCATGATGAGTATACATTTCATCCCAAGTATTCGCTGCATATGGCTGCCCAGGTCAGCGAAGATATTAAGACACGAATCAAGGCATTGAATTTCGATAGATATCGCTATATCGTATTGATCACAGTGGGCGAATACCTAATGCAGGGACTGTACTCGCTGGCCAACTTTCTGTGGGATGCCGAAAAGGATGGTTACGTTAATTATACCATTGAAACGCCCAAATTCTTTGCCGTTTGCTCTGTGTTCTATTTGTACTACGACTAAGGCTTTCAATTGATTTCCCACTTTAAGTTGGATCAATGTGTGTGTGTGCAATAAACGAAAAAAAATAAATAAAACGTCTAGAAATTGTGTAAGGGTCAAAAGGCAAGTTCAAGTTGATTTTATGGCTAAAAGCAACAGTCAGGCCAAAACTAATCATTCAAAGCGTTAAAGGAAGTTGCGGCGGAAGTTGTAGCGAGTCTCTGTCTTCCTCTCTTTCACTCCATACCTTTCTCGCTCTCTCTCTTTAGTTATATAATCGCTTGGAGTAAACATGTATTATGTATGCTGCTGTTTATTGTATTTGCCAGCAGCAATATACGATTCAACGCGCCGCAAAGTATGCTACGCTTCTTCTCTGCCTGTCTCTCTGTCTATCCCTCTTCTCTCTGTATATATATATGTGTGTGTGTGGCTTTCACTTCCTTTCGGCAACAGGAAACAGGATGCTGTAAATGTTACAATTCGACATAATCGATGCTTGTCGTACGAGACTCGCATTTAACCTGGCAATTTGTCGGCTGCATAAACATTAAGTTTTATTTGCAGTTCATCCGGCTGTGCGTTACCTGTAGTTAGTGTTGCTGTTTTTAGGGGTTTTCACCACTAGATTTAGTGGTTTCTTTTTCTTACTATAATCATTTTATTTCATAATAAATAGTTAAAGTTCGAGCAGTGTTGTCGTTTTAGAAATCCTTTAAAATTAGCCAACAAAAAGTTAATTAGTTTCAAGAAGAACAAAAATATTGTTTTTTTTTTTTTTGATGCATTAGTTCATATTTATTTTATTTTATTTATTTATTTAACATTTTTATTTTTTTTTGTTTTTATCTACTATATTTGTAATTTTTATTTGCACTTACATTGCTAGCATTTATTTTTTTTTTTTTTGAAACCCCTAAAAATGACTATTTTAACCCCTTTTTCCACTTTTCACGCATTTTTTTGGAAATTTTCAAAAAATTATAAAAAAAAAAAATACTAGAAAAAAAATTCTAGAAAATTTTTTTTGCAGTCGCTCTTAGAATTCTTTTTAAAATTTGTTTGCATCCAAAAATTGTTATGGAAAAATCGAGGAAAAAATTGAAAATACGTTTACAAAAATTCGTATTTTTTAATGGGTTAAGGAAATTTTTGCATAATTCAAACGGAATTTAAACGACCCTTCCAAATAAAAATAAAATTATTAAATAAAAACCTTCATTTTTTTATATTAATCAAGAACTACATGTAGAGAAGGTGACTTTTTCGCTGGCTATATCTAAGTATATAAAAATAATAAAAATTAAAAAAAATCAAATAAATAATATAAAATTAATTTACTTTTTACTAGCTAAGTTGGCAACACTGGTTACCTGCCACATGCCACACACATACACACACATAAATCAAATGCTGGCGCAACTAACAACTTTAATGGCATACAAACATATTTGCAACAGTTTGCTGGGCCAACTTTATGGCCACATTAAAATCAAACAATCAAGTGCTTCAAACGCAAAAAACAAAAACTTAGAAACGTGCAAAACGCTGACCTCTCAGTGGGTAACGTGACGTTGCAAATTGTTGTTGTCGTAGTCTAGTTGTTGTTGTTGTTGTTGCTGCTTTTTTTGTTGTAAAACAATCTACGCGACGTTTACATATTCATTTGAATGCCAATGGCAGCTGTTGCTGCTGCAAACGATGCTGCTGACAGGTTCGACAAGCGAGGATTATGCAAGCGCCACAACAGTATCGTGTACAGAATCCCAAAAAAAAAATAAAATGTACATATCGAAAACAACAACAACAAGAACAACATCTGTCGTGGGTGTATCTAGAGGTACATATGTATATACATTTGTATCTCGTAGTACAATTTGAAATGTATATTTGTAAACAATACGCAGACGTCATAGACAAAAACTCATTTAAATGGGCAACAACAACAACAACGAAATCCTACAATAACAACTAATACAAAATACTAATAAAAAAAATTAGAAAAAGTACAGAGCCAAGAATTGCACAGGTTCAGTTCAATATTAATACACTCTAACAAAGAATATTATAATATTTTTACTGAAGTTGATACGTATTTGGATAAATTGTTGGATGAATTAAATAACTTTTAAATACGTCCATTATTCAATCGTTCAGTTTTAAATTGAAAATGTGATGCAAATAAATGAATAAATTTTCAAAATAAATAAATATTAATTGTATCTACTTTTTGAATGGGCATAGTAAACAGCAAGGTTATCATTTTAATAAAATTTATATAAATTTTGTTCTTAGAATTACGGAGTCATAAGGTTAAGTAAGTCATTATTTGGGCAAATCCCAATACTAATTAGCAATTAGAATCCAAGTGTCTTATCTCAGTTTTTAATAAGAATAAAATGAGATTCATCTTTAAGCTATTTAAGTCCGAGTTTTCTGCGTTTCAGTTATTCAGTTTATAAAGTTAAACCCATCAGTATGAAGTGGTACTCAATGTGTGTTTTGTTTATCGCCCTGCTGAGTGTTGTGAATGCTAAACCAAGGATGTGTAAGATTTCGTATATGTTTTAAAGTCCCTCAATAATATTACCTACCTTTTAACATTATAAAACTAACAAATAACGCAGGAAATTTCAACAATTCTCTATAATGTTCACAATTACAGGTCGTCGACAGATGATTGCGCAACCAGGAGATGAAGTTCATCTGGAATATTGTATCGACTGCAGTGTCACCGCTAATAGTGATGGCACACGTACAGTGCTTATGACTGTGCCCTGCTAATTTAACAATAACTTAATCATGGCTTTTAAATATTCAGTCAGTGGTTGCATTAAGCGGTTCATTTTAAAAACTTTTCTTATAAATTTGAATATTTAATCAATTATTATATTAAATAAAATTTATAAAAATATTTATTAACTAAAGTAATGATTAATAAACTATAACTTTATATTTCATTAAATTTTTAAGTAAATAAAATAAATTCATACTTTTAAAAGAGTAAAAAATCTATCTCGAATCAAATTGAACTGCTCTCTTGCTTTGCTTTTTTGGTCATAATGCTGCAAACTTGTTTTTCTACTCGACAACAACAACAACTATAACAGCAACAGTTCAAAATGTATACATTTAATAACAATTTATAGCAAACGTTATTTTGTTTATTTTTTTTTATATATTCGTATAGTTTTAATATGCAACAAGTTGTGAGTTGTTTTTCCTTTTTGGTGCTTGACAGAAATTTCGCATGTTATCGCAACTTGTCAAGTGTCAGCGATATGAATTAAAAAAAGTAAAACTTATATGTATAACATATTGGAACGCAGCAAAGTTTAACAATTTGACAAAAACGTGTTAGTTATAAACGCGAAAACCCAAAAAAAATACATTTAATAAATGCAGCAGCATTGAGCAATGTTTTTGATTGGCTTTTCATAAGGTGCTTATCAGAGTTGTGAGTCATTTGGAAGATCAACTGAATGTGATAAATATTGATGGGGAAATTAGCTAAGAACAAGTTAATAATTATTAAAAATTTAAATGCTTGTTTAATGTATTGTATTTGGTATTGAGTATCGTTTATAGTATTTTGTTTATTTATTTTTTATAATTGTTCAACTTACAATTTATTGTTTCCATTTTATTTATTGATTATCTTATCAAATTGACTCACAGTTTAACTTGTAACAAGTTGTTATTTATTTTCAGTTTTATTACGCTTAAAGTTTGTTTTCAACAATTATTTTATCGCATTGACTTACAACAAACTAAATATTTATTTATATATATTTTCTTGCTTTGCTTGCTTTTATTGCACTTGTTGTTTACTTTCGTTTATCAGTTATCTTATCAAATTTGCTAATTTCTGACGATTTGTTTTGTGGTGTTCTATCACTTTTAAAGCAGCCGATTAAGAGAAGACTTTGCCAATGACTCATGCAGTATTTTGTTTGATTTTTTTTATCAGTTGTGATTGTGATTGTGTCGAATAGAACGCGCAGCGTGAAAATTGTTGTCCAGCGTGTGGAGCGCGCACCGGCAAACTAAATAAAACTGTTCGAGTGCTCGAACTGAACGAGGTGAGAACTGTTGAACCTCTCAACTGATGTACATAAACAACTGACCAACTGACTGACTGACTGACTGACTGACTGAAAAGGTGACTGAAGGTGGGCGTCAACTATCGACTTAACTGGCATTATGTGTGATTCTCTTTTAATTTAAACAGCATATTATGCTATGTTGACATATTTGTGCGCTGATTGATGAGAGAGAAACACAGAGAGAAATGGCGAATGCTACAACAATGCCTGGTTAATAAGCCAACAACAACAACAGCTACAACAATAGCAACCAATGTTGTTGGCAGTTGCACTCAGCTGTTGCTCAAATTGAATTAAAGCTCTTTTACTGCCTCTGCTGCATGCAAATGAGTTGTGGCAACCGTCAACGCCTGCGGCCTTTCAGCCAGTGTTGCCAGCACAGCCTTTTTCCTGTCACAACTAGCTTTTTTTCAAAGTTCCTTAGCGCAATTTCTGGATTTATTTATATTTACTATCGATATCAGCCAACAACTTCTATTTTCAATTGATAAGATATAAATCAAATGTAATTATTATTTAAAAAGTTAAAAATAAACGTTTAAATTCATTTGTAAAATAAAAATTAATAATAACTCTTATTTTTATTGAAAAAATCAGAAATAAGTATTATTTCTTAACTTTTATTACAAAAATGAATTTTTTTTATTTTTATTGAAATAATCAGAAATAAGTGTTATTTCTTAACTTTTAAAAAAAAAAAAATTTTTTTATTTTTATTAAAAAAATGAATTTAAACGATTATTTTTGACTTTTTAAATAAAAATTAAGAATATTTGTTATTTCTTAACTTTAAATTAAAATTTTGAAAATAATTGTTAATTTGCAATTTTTATTTTAAAACTTATAAAAGTTACGGTCCCTGTTTTTTATCTCAAATTTTTTGTATGAAAAGTTAAGTTTATTTTAATTCTCAAACCTTCAGTCAGCTTTTTTGTTTATTAAAAAATGGCAACGCTGCCCTTCAGTCATCCAGCCTCCCTCTCTTTCTCTCCCCCCTTCTGTTACCTGACCAAACAATTGCTGCACAGCAAAAGTCAATTGGACAGTCACACAAGCCCACACACACACACACACACACACACACACACACACTTGCACACAAACAGAATCCGGACTACCGACTGGCTGTCTGACAACATGTTCTGCATACAAAGCAGCGCACAGTAATGACGTCGATGGCCCGTCCAGGATGTGGTGCCTTATTCTATCACTTCGGGCACAAAACGCATTGTGTGTGCTTTGTGTATGAAATACTATGACTACACAGAAAGAAAAAAAAGAAGCAAATCATTCGAAAAGTCAAGTTGCTGAATTCTTAATTTTAGCATGGATCTTTTAGGTCAACAGAGCGTTGAAATTCAACATTTTATACAGAAAACGTCACACTTCAATCCTAATTTCACACATCAATTGAAATTACTTTGACTGCGATACTCAATCTTATTTTAAACACAATTTTTTGAGTTTAAAATTTTAGGTTTATAAGAATTTTCCATGACTTTACAATTATATTGCTAACTTTTTGTAATTCGTACTGAATTTTATCACTAATTAATTCAAAATTATTATTAATTTGAGTACACTAAAAATAAAGCGGCTGCCAAATAAACAAAAAAAATTGTATAGAGCCCGAAAATATTGCAATTTTTTCACTCAATACCCCAATTTGTTTCTGTGTATTGCATTGTCAACTTGCAACCGCAAGCATTAGCAACAACTAGTTTTAAAAGCTTTGCTTTTAGCTCAAAGCTCAGCAGCACTTAACTGTAGCTTTAGCTTGAGAACTAAATGTTTAGCTTAGAGTGAAAAAATTATTGTAAAATTTAAGCAAGCTTCAGTTTTAATGCGCTTTCGAAGTTCTGTTATTAACTAAACCTCTAAAATCGGAAGCTTTAATGTGCTTTTCTCGTTTTCCAATACTTGTATAATTTTTAACAAACTAAGTTCGTAAATTATAGATATAGTAGTGCTAAAATCGTTTAAATTTTAACAAAGTTACGCATGGTTTAAAGTCAAATAAGTTGTATATATATTTTCACCAATTTTTTTTTTATGCTGCCAAGTGACAAGTGAACTTTGGTCAACCGAAATGTGTTTGGTTAAACTTGCTTAATGAAAATGGTAATTTTTAAATACGTAGTTTATGCCTTTTTATACGAACTATGCGGCTGACAGTTCATAAACAACATTTGCAATACACATAAACAAATCAAAAATGTTGATCAATTAGTTGCGCTTGCCAATAACAAAACAAATCACAATAGATGTGAGTTGATGTTGATGTGAGGCGCCTTTGATGCCACAAAAACCAGTGGAAACACACCGAAAAATAATAGTGGCAACAAGGCTACTTGGGACATTGTGTGTGTTTAATCTTGTAATTATCTGGGGATTCTTTCTGTTGGTGTTCCGGCTACCGAGCGCCATATAAATAGCCAAAGCCGATGGCCGAGCTGTGTTTTCTTATGTGTCCTCAATTAAAATTAATTATGCCCAAACGATACGCTCAATAAAAATTTAATTTGCAAAAATATGAGTCAAGAAAATGAGACAACATTTTCATCTAATATTTAAGTGCTGCACACCCACAACACACACACAACACACACTCACCCACAATACACACACACATATTAAGACTCGAATAATTGAAATTGAATTTTCAATGATAGAAGAGAAAAACAAACACAAGAGTTGACGATGTCATCTCATCTCAACGCATGCCACCATCTTCAACCTCATCCACAGCCACAGCCACAGCCACATGCTGATTGCCATCCCCATCCTAAATTCAATTCGTTGTTGTTGCTAGCCACCCCCAACAAAAAAAAAAAAAAAACTATTTTTAATCAAGTGCACACGTTCGTTTGCTTTTGGCAACTGCACTAAAACACACAGACGCATTCATATAATACACCCAAAAGAAAAATTGTTTAAAATTGTAATTTAACTTTTAAGCGTATAAAATAAAAATATGTTTAATTTAGATTTATTTTTTTTATATAATTTTAAAATTCAATATTCTATATATAAAAAACTCTTTGTCCTGACTAACTGACTGAGAACTGGCTAACTGGCTAAGCGTAGAAAGATGAAATTTTCACACAATATAAATGAAATAATTTCATCGTGCAATAAGACGGCGTTTTTAGTCAATGTCGGATTACTATATCATTTAGCTGCCATTGAAACAATCGGATGCAAATAAGGGGGGGAGTCCTCTAGTAAATTTATATATTATAAAATATTTCAAAGTGAAGCAAATACAACGTTCTGATCTTTCAGAATTCATTGAGAGTCTTCGTTATAGACTTTTCTATACCTGGAACTATCCCCATTCCCAAATTTCAATTTTTACTATTTTAAAAAATTCGAAACAGTCCAAAAAAGTGATACAAATTTGTTTGTTTTTTTCAGGCAGTCGCCATTTTGTGAAAAAAAAACTGTTGCCAACTTTTCCGTAGCTTCCAGACATTGCGCCATTATTCTAGATTAATAATCTTTTTTTTTTCGTTTCAGATTGCTACAATGGTTAAAATCATTGGTATCATCGCGTATCAATTTTATTAGACCCCCCACTTCATCAATGCTAATTTTTGAAATTTTTAACTTTTTTTTTATTTTTTTCTGTATTTTTGTAAGGTTAATAAATACCTAATAAAAAAATATATAGTAAAAATATTAATTGCCCTTTTTATGGCAATTCAAAAATTACCTAAAATTCATGCATCTAGAGTAGAAAATCTCCTTAAATAATGTTATTCAAATGTACTGTTCATATTTTTTTTCTGGGTGTTTTCTTTTTGGACCGGATGTTGTGGGCGAAAAAACAAGAGGGGGGCAACCCTTAGCAGCAAATAGTTAACAAGCAAATGTCCAGAAGTGGGCTTCAAGTGGGCGAAAGAACAATAAACACTTGGCCGGAATATAAGCAGCGAATACAACAATTATACTGCGGTACTTATGATACTCGGCTGTTGCTGCATTTAGGTTTTTAACCGATTGGGCGAGAAATGAAAATTAAAAATAAATACAAACGAAATAAAATCAAAAGTGTAAAATTCAACTTGTTGGCTATTTGGCCAAGTCGCAAACGCAGACGCAGCAGCAGCCTCTTGGCCATGTTGCGTGCCAAGTGGAAAATATTTCGCAAGTTTTTCTACATAGTACGATATCAACATTGTTGTTGTTGCCGCTCTACACATTTATTTATTGTGCGAAAAAAGCAACAACAAAATAAAAAAAATAGATATCTAAGAAAAGAAAAGAAAAGCAAAGCAAAAAAGAAAATAGAAATTAGAAATACTAGAGAGCAGATGGACGAAACGAGACTTGCCAGCCGGGCAGGCAGCGTGTTATGTTTAGTTTTTGTACATTTAATTTGGCATTGTTGTTGCCGGCTAAACAATAAAAAAGCATAATAAGCAGCAACAATAACAACAACCAAGCGTAGAATGAACATTTTTTGGCAAACAATTCAGGGCTAAATATTTTGTTTATGTGTTTTTATCACACGGCAGCCAAAATCAAAAGTTTTCTAAACTAAAACAAAATAAAAAGAGTATTGAAATCTGCCGAATTGAATCAGCTGAGGCAAACTTTTTTTTGTATTACTTGTTGGCATTCCATTTGTGGGCGGCATCACCTGATTAGACAAGTCATAAGAGCTGAGCCATTAAATCGCATTTTATATAAATATTTGGCTAGTACAAATAATAACTAATTGACTTAAAGGACGTCATACAATTAGCAACACATTTGTAATTTAACAAATTATGTTTAGTAAATATTCTTGCAGATTTGTTCTATATTTTATAACTCAACTTAAATTTTTGCGGATAAATGCATATATTATTAACCGTAATTAATACATCGTGAACCATAACTGGTATTAGTAATAACTAAAAAATTCCAGAATGACACTAAGAAAAACTGGACAAAAATTATATAAATTATTATTTAAATACTGATTTAATTAAAAATCTATTGTACCCATTATTTTAAATTAATTAAATTAAAGTCACTAATAAACATTATTCGTAATTATACTTACTATAATTATTTATTTATTTTATTTTTTTTATTTAATTTATTTATTTAATTTAATTTATTTAATATATTTATTTTATTTATTTTATTTATATTATTTATTTAATTTACTATTTATTAATTATATTTATTATTATTCAAAGACTGATTACTCTAAAAATCGATTGTACTCATTATTTTTGATGAATAAATTAAAAGTCACTAATAAACATTATTCGTACAATTTTAATATAAGTTTATTGACTGTTTCTAGCGACAAAGTTATTGCAATAAAATTGATATATTTTATTTTTATATGTGATTTTCTCCGATGAAATTCCGCTCTATAACAACTATTTTTAGTCCCTGAAATAAACCTTTTTATTTGTCATGCATTAAATAAATTAAACTCGTTGCTTGAAACGAAAAGCAAAGCAACTAAATCAAATTAAATTAGTTGGGGTTTGTTTATTTGTTTGGTGGCAGCAGAAGGGGGTTAAGGTGTCTCCACACACACCCACACACACACACACACACACACGCACATTTAATTGCAAAAATGTTTAATTATGCATGAAACATTGAAATAAGAAAAGAACTGAACAATTGAATAATTCATTTTGGGCAACATTTGTTGATCTCTATTTATGTCTCTCTCTCCTTCGTTCTTTCTCCTTCTCCTCTATCGTGCCTTCCCTCCCTCTCTCTCTCGCTCTCTCTCTGTATCAGTCTCACTCTCTTTGTTTATCGCTTTTTGTACAGCGCACGTTTGTAAAACAAACAAACAAACAACACGGCCCACTGTGCACACTACAAAAACAACAATAAAAACAACAACAAATGGCTACAACAACAAATCGCTGAACAGCAAATAATTTGTATGCCTAATGACGTCGACGTTGACGCGCCTTTCCAGACGGCCAACAACATTTTGGGCCCGGCCAAGAACAATTCGTTTGCAATTTGCACAACACAACAACAACAAAACATATCAAACAAACAAACAACAACACAACATATTCCTTTTGCACATTCTGACAGCAACGGTCAAGTTTGTTGTGCTATTGAATATATGGCCTAGTCTACCCTGCATACCCTACAGCATGGGGTATAACAGACCATCTATCAAGAGGGCTTAAGGTAAAGGGTAAAAGTTTCAAAAGAGGTTTCTCTATTGAACTATAAATGTATTTATTAAGTAATTATGTATTAAATAATAAGTAACTACATAAAGCATACAGTAGAGCCTTGGTAAAACGAACGAATCATTTCTAAACAAATATACACTGATTAAAAAAAACCTTTGATCTAGACGAAAATTCTTAGTTTTGAAACAACAATTTTAATTTTAAAACTTGTATAAATTTGTAAAAAAAAAAAAAAAAAAAAAAAAACAACGGTGGGCACGCCTGGGCTCCGGGAGCTAGCGGCAGCTCCCAGCTTAATTTCAGCCTTGCGAGCAGAAAAATAGGTTAGAATTTTCACAGCATTTGATTTATAAAATGTTTACCAAATCATTTAAATAAGTTTTATCTAATGCATAATTTGATAATTGATAAAATTATCCATAGCTCTCATTATCCCATCACTTTGTCAAAGTTATTCGAAGGGTTTTATTTTTATTTTTGTTTAATTTTTTACCGAATATACCCGTTTATAATTTAAGCCATTTTTGTTTTAATGTATCCACAACTTAACCAAATTTATTTCTATCAAATCAACTCATCAAGGATATAATTTATCTGTTACTGATCTCAACTCCATTTAAACCATCAGTTTATCGAGGGTATTCTTCAAGTCGACCCAGACTTAGTTTTCCTTAAGCTTTTGTGTATAGATAAATACACTTACCAGCCGCATTTTGTAGTCTTTTATGCTAACAACAAACTTTGCTTGCATTAACTTGGCCAATGAATGGGGCGCCAACAACAACAACAATAACAAGAATGCATTCGAAACTTACCTGCAAAGATAGAAAGAGAAAGATTGATGGTTAGCATATAAATCAACTAAATAGAAATAGAGAGAGAGTAGAAAATAACAACATAACATATCAACTAATGAGGCGCCCACATACACATTGCGCATACGCCGTGTGTTTGCGTTTTGCATGCGTTTTGGTCAACGCACTCTCAAGGCTGTCGCCGGACCAGAGAAAAGCAGCTGCAAACATGTCGCTAATCATAATTTTTGATCTACAAATTAATTAACGGTGCGCCCGAGTGTGATTGCAATTTATTGGACACCAATTGAGACGAGAATTTCATTCATAAACATTACAAAAAAACAAAAATAGAGAGAGAAACGCGAAATGTAAATTTATTAATTGCCAGCAAATGTTGCGCGTTTTCTAATGTTGTTGTTGCTGTTGTGTTGCAAGTGTGTGTCGTCAATGGTGCAGTCACCCACCTCCACTTCCACCCAACACCAGCCCCCCACCTACACCCCCTTGCCGCACAGTGGGGCAAGGCAAGCCATATTGCAGCTCTCAAAAGTTCAAAGTTGCTAAAATCTTGAGAACATAAAAGTTTTTCGCACGTTTTGACCGAGGTGTAGAGCCAAAGGGGGCGTGGCGGGGCGGTAGGTTATGGTATTATTCATAGCGCATATTTTGACGCTTTGGCAATAACTGAGCTCCTCCCGACTGCGACTGCGACGTCGTGCACGACGCTGCTGGCAAATTGAAATAAATAATTGCAAATATTATTGGGCACTCAGAGAGCATGCCAAATGGCAACAACTACAACTACAACAACAACCACAATCACAACAATAATAATGGCTAACAAAAATTCGGCTCGCATAGTTTCGCAATAAATGTGCGATGACTCAAAAACATTTTTGCCAAAATGAAAATTATAACCATAAAAAAAAATATATTACACGAGCTCGTGTAAATATAAAATACAATAAAATTTGAGCGAAAACTACACGTATATAAACAAATAATAGATAGATTATACATTTTGACAGCGCACGACGAGTTGAATCGTTGCATTAGACACCGTATTTATAGACTGTAATCGACTGTATAGCAACATGGCCAACAAAGGATGATTTAGACCGAACAGCGAAAGAGTTCTAAGACTATTTTAAATAAAGGTAAGCATAGGAACTGAAAAATATCAATGTATTTTAATACTAATATATCAGGGGTGCCACAGTAATCGCTTTCGCTTGAATACCACTTGAATTTCATACAAATTTAAGTGCAATTCAAGCGAAATCGTTTTCTGTGACACCCCTGTATAATGCAATATAATAAGCATTAATTTGATTTTGGAAAATAACACAGAAAACAACAAATGTTGAATCAATTCAAATTTTGCCACTGCTTACAGACTTTTTTACATTTTAAATCTTTTAAACTTTAAATCTTAAATTTAAGTTTGATAGCTTTGTTAATTACTGACAATTTTTTCAATGTCAATAATTTTCAATTAATAATAATATATCAGGGGTGCCACAGTAATCGCTTTCGCTTGAATACCACTTGAATTTCATACGAATTAAAGTGAAATTCAAGCGAAATCGATTTCTGTGGCACCCCTGTATAATGCAATATAATAATCATTGATTCGATTTTGGAAAATAACACATAAAACCACAAATGTTGAATTAATTAAATTGTTGCCACTGCTCACAGACTTTTTTACATTTTAAATCTTTTAAACACTCAAATCTTAAATTTATGTTTGATAAATTTGTTGATTTCTGATCATTTTTTCAATGTCTAGAATCTAGAATAGGCAGAAATAAAGTTGGGAGCAGCCGCTAGCTCCCGGAGCCCATGCGTGCCCACCGCTGGTCTAGACGACGTTTATTGGCAAACTAACTATAGGTCATTTATTAATAATAATTTATATTATATAAATACGTATTATTCAACCCAAAAAACATATTTATTTAATTCTTATATAAAATACATTTTATATATTTTTATTTCTATATGTATAAAGAAGCAAAATTAAATTGTGAAACATATTTAATGAACCTTTCTGTCTTACTATTTATTTCAAGTCTTTTCCCATATAGAATTAATTTTGCTGCAATTCGCATAAATTGTGCCATATTTGCTATCCCAACTACAAGGCCCTTATTTATCTCATTTATTTATCTATGCTGTATTTTTGTCATGCTCCTTTGACACACACACACACATATGTGTGTATATTTTCTAAGGTTGTGGCCAGGTACAACTAGGAGTATTTGCACAATTGCATTGTTAAAAGCATTTGTTGTGGAGCTTCTCAATGATCCTGCACTTCAATGGACATATGTACATGTGCCTTTGATAGGAGAACAGACTAGGTGAGGAGAGAAGAGGAAAGAGGAGAGGGGAGAGACCAGTTTAGGTTGGTATTTGTTCATGCAACAAGCCGTTGCTTTACTTTCCCGCCCTTCTCAAAGCCAAAAGCAGCCACAACCGCACGTCACTAACACACTCACTAACAGACACACACACACACACACACACCCACACACAGAGATGAGTGTAAACTTTATGACCAAAGCAAAAAAGACTACAAACTACGAGTAAGTACAACAAAACTGCAGTTGTGGTCGCCCGGTTTCTTGGCAGCAACCAGCAGCAACATCATTACAACCACCCGCACCATCCATTAACTGTGTGTGTGATTGTATGTGTGTGTGATTGCATGTGTGTGTGTGTTTGGGTCATTTCGATTGAATTTATGCGCCTCACGGCCGCCGTGAGTTCTCTACGAATTGAATTACGTTAAATTCAATTTTGAATTATTTATATTGAATTTACAAGCACATTCAGGATGTGTCCTTGAATTGGGCGCCATTCGGATTTAGATTTAGAATTTGTGGCGAGGATAAGTTGACTTAAATGCAGCGTAACTATATAAATCTACATACCACGACAGACATGTATATCTGTATATATATTTAAAACCAGCCCCAACAGTTTGTGATTTATGAGCACTGGTTTTTGTGGTATCCGTATAAATAATAAAAATCATCTTCATACCGTGCGCTAATTCCGTTTGCATGCTAAATTTCATGTAATGGCCAAAAAATGTAGAAGATTTTCATAATTTTCACACTTGAAAGCGCGACGTTATTTCTTAATTAAATTTATTAATTGCACACCACATTCAGGCAATGTACAACGCCCACAACAAAACACACTCGAGGAAAGAAAAATATGCAAAACACCCCCCAAAAAAAAATAGTATAAATTTATATTTAAAAAAAATATATAATTTATGTGATGATAACTTTACAATTTAAAAAGAGTTTTCTAGTTTTCTCAATTCAACTGTTGACATTTGTTTGTTAAACAATTAGTCTTAAGTGGAGCAAAGCAATGACTCACGCAATATGAATGTGAATATGAATATGAATATATAAATATGTATAGAGACACAACCAAACCACAGGGGTCCCTTAAGAAAACAACGAGTATGTGGCCAAAAACTGTGACAAATGCCAAAGTAATTAAGTGGCCAAAAATCTCTTGCCAAAATGTTTAACAACAGCAACACAGACAGGTGAGGGGGTGGCAATTGAGGGCGAAACAGGCAAGCCTTGGTACCATGCTTTCCATGACAATTTTCGACTTAATTTAATTAATTAGAGGAGATTTTTAATGCAATAATTTGAGCGCTTAAATCTGAAATGTTGTGGGTAATAAGCCAAAAAAAAAAATTAAAACATAATTTAACTGATAGAGAAACAGATACCCCTTGAAAGTAAAGCGGAGAAATAATTAGGGAAAGTTAAACAATTGCAATTTTCAAAAAAAAAAAAAAAAACTATAAAAATAAATATATAATTTATAATTTTTATCAATAAATAAATTTATAATAGGCCTGAACATAAGAGATTTTTTATATTAAAAGTTTTTTTTTATTCATTTATTACAAAAATAAAAAATCAATATAAAAATTCATAATTCATTATATTTTATTTTTATATAAAATTATTTTGTCAATAAATTATTTCACATTAAAAATTAAAAATGTCAAATAATCTTTTTTTTTCTATTTTTTTAAATTTTAAAAAATAAAAATTCATTAATTTTATTATTTAAATTTATTTTATTTTTATTTAATATTATTTTGTCAATAAATTATTTCCCATTAAAAATTGATTATGTCAAAATGAAATATTGTTTTCTTTATTCCTATTTTTTTAATTTAAAAAAATTAAAATTCATTTTTATTTCAAAATTATGTAAAAGAACAATCTAGATAAAGTGCTGAGCTATCCGCTTATCAACCTATTTAGGTTATTTAAGGAATTTACAAGATTTTAAGCTCTGCCAACGAAACCTCCCACAACAAAATGGCGTCGTCTTAGCCGCTTTTAGCCAAAGTGTAGTGTAACAGATGAGAGGAAAGCCATCAAGCGATCAGCGCCACTTGCCACACTTGGTTGCAACGACAGCAACAACAACAAACAGCTGTGTGCAACAATGTTGCATGTGGGTGACTGAGGCAAAGCTAAAACTGATGCGATTGGAAATCGTTGCAAGATGCGATTGCGATTTATTCGCATCTCTCTGTCTTGTGCCACAGGTGTTTGTCTTGTTACTGTACACGAAAAGAAAAATCAAGAAACTAAAGCAACAAATTGAGAATAGACTATTGCATGGCGTTAAAATATTTGCAAGCTGTTTTCAGCTTTTATTTTTGGCCATTTTGTTGCTGTCGCTTTGCTTTATTCGCTTCACGAGCAGTTTGAAAACGTTTTTCTTTTCTTTTCTAATTTTTTTTGTTTTTTTGGGCTTTTGTTATTTTTATAACGTATGCATAATCTGTCTGATTATTTAACTTGCGCTAAATACAAATATTTAGAAATATTTTGTAGCAATTTTTATGCTATTTTTCTTGGCTTTTATTCTATGGTTTTTCTTTTTATATTCTTTTGGCCAACTTTGTGCTGACAAAAATGAGGGTCATTAAAGTCTATAGTATATAGACTTAAGTCTTTAAGATCTATAGAATGGTTTCTATTTTACTTATTGTCAGACTTTGGCTTAGACATCACAATTTCCCATTGTTATTTGTGGCCTACAGGTGGGCAAAGAAAATATCATTGCATAAATTATTGCAGAGATAAAAACTTTTCTCTTTTCCCATACTATTTTTTTGTTATATTATTATTATTTCATAACCTTGAAACGCATTGAGTAAATTTCAATGGGATTGTCTAGAAAACGCCCACAGTTCACTTTTTCTGGCCCCATAAACTAATTTCTCAAAATGTAGCTAAAGACCGGCCGGCATTTAAAATATAACCAAATACTTTAACATTTGTGCTGATAATGATTAATAAATTTAAGCGCTTCCACAATAAAAGAAACAACAACAAATTCAAACCAGCTGCCAAACTATGTGTATTTAGGTTTAGTTAATTAATGTTTTGACAATAGAATCAGCAACAAAAGACATGTATAAAATAAAAAGAGTGTATTGTAAAACAATATTTATTTTTCAACACAATAAATGGTAAAATAAAACAAAGTTATTTATAGGTGGAGGTCAGTGAACTAAAGCTGTTGAAAAATTAGCGAAAGAAATTATTCAAATTAATTAAATTGATTAAGAATTATATTTGTTTTATTTTATCCGTTTTGGCAGAACTATAAAATTTTAAAGTTAAAATTTTGTTTGTTTTTTACCATGATTTTTTACAGAAGAAAAAAAACCTTGGCACACTTATCACTTATGGCTCAATCGATTTATATACATACATATCTACAGGCATCGACTGCAGTCATTAAATCAGCTAATTCTTTATTATGCCAAAAGCAAAGTACAATTTAGCAGGCAGCTAAAACATAAATTATAAACATCACATAAAAAACTCAATTAAGATGCGACGGCGTCGCCCAAATTGTGAAACATGCACAAAAAAAAATGCAATAAATAAACAAAAACACAAATAAAAATAAATATTAACAAAAAAAAGACAACAAATAATACCAAATAAATGGCAAATGACGCTAGAAAATTTGACAAGAAGAAGGCAAAAGCAGCCAAAGTGCAGCGCCATTTAACACATGCGGCAAATTAAGAGCATAAATATAAAATTAATATACATATACGAGTAGAAAAATAAAAGAAAAACCAAAGCAAATCAAAATGGGCGTCAAAACGACCCACTCAAAAGTTGCATATGGCCAAAAATAAAAAAAAAAATGAAGTGAACTGGAAAAGCGAAATGAAAATGAAAAGCGGGCGACAGTTGTCAGTCAGTTGATAAATTCGTATGGAATGATATTAATTAAAAACCTGTAAATCTGCGCGACAAGCACAACATTTATGACATTTTCACCAGGCTGTGCCATAAAGTTGTCAACTTACCGACTGACTCACTGACTGACTGACTGACTGACTGACTGATTGACTGAAAATACCCACAGATTATGATGGATGTGTGTGCGACATTTGCCAATTGTTCTTATTTCTTCTTTTTTTAATTTTTTCTTGTCTTTGTTTCTTGCATTAACATTAATCATCATTGTTTATGCCAAACACAAACCCGCAAAAAAGGCAAAAAAAAATCAATACAAAATATTGTGTCCATTTCATTTGCAATTTATTAACATTTAATTTATTTATTGTTTTTATTTCTTTTTTGCGTTTATTTGCGGACAACGCATTCTTTTAATTTTCCATCATTTCTTGCGCATAACTTTTAATTAATTTCACATTTTTCATTAAATATTTTTCCTTTGCTCGCTGCAAATTTATGGCAGGTTTTAAGTTGAGCAAAATATGCATAAAATTTTAAAGCCTTAATAAATAAAACATTTTTTAAATTTTTTAAAATGGTAAAATATTCCAGGGGACAGCATGGATTTTAAGCTTTAAAATTCATAATAACAATTATTTTCAATTTATCTAATGGAAATTAAAAATAACACATAAAATAAAACTCCTAACTTTGAATAACTCCTAAATTTTTAAAGTCTTAATAAATAAAACATTCTAAAAATGTTTTAAAATGGTAAAATATCTAGGAGCAGCATGGATTTCAATTTTTAAAATTTAAATTATACAAAAATAATACCAATTACAGTCGAACTTTCCTAACTCAAATCACCATTATCCACGAAAAAAGTTCGAGTTAGGGAGACTTCGAGTTAGGGAAGTAGAATTGTATGAAATTTGCCTAGTATTGCCACTCGATTTTGTTCGAGTTAGAGAGACTTCGAGTTAGGGAAGTTCGAGTTAGGGAAGTTCGACTGTATTTTTAATTTATATAGTGAAAGTTGAAATTAGTAGATAAAATAAAATTTCTAAATGATTCCTTTTATTGACGAATAAAAGATATTAAATTATGTACAATAATTTAATTTATCAATCGATTTAATTTAAAACAAGAAATTAATAAAGTAACCTTAAATTTAGTAACGAATTTTAAACTCTTTAGAAACAACACCTTGTTCACAGTTGCCAACCAAAGTTTCCAATAATACGTATTAAAATGTCAGATTTATGTATGTTTCTCGAATGCCAACTGAAAATTGGAGACACATTTACGCCCACCACTCGAAATGCTGTAAAAGTCATCTAGCATTTTCCCAACATTTTCTAATACACACACAAGTCATATATACATATATATTTTCTAGGTATTTCCATGCATTTATATACATTTATATATGTATCTATAATTATTTGGTGTTGCTACCTTTAGGCAAACGTCAAAGGTAAAAAGTTTCTTCTTTGGAAAATGGAACGCAACAAATCTTGTACAAAAATAGAAAACGACAGACAGACAGCATTGGGACTAAGAGACTGAGAGAGTGCGAGTTTCAGTGTTGACTTTTGTTGTTTGGGGGCGGCGATTGAGTGCAAAAGTTGTCAGCAAAACTTGTTCACGCATTGTAACTAAGTATCTAAGCTGATTACGCTTTTCCGCTTTTCCTCACTTCGTTTTTTCTTTTCTTTTTTTTTGGCATGTTCGGAAGTCATTGCACAAGGCCAAACGGAAATGGGCAACAGTTGTCAGCATATTTTGTTCAGCATATATTTTTTTTACTTCAAATATTTACATGGTATGCGTTATGTGTGTGTGTGTGTGCGTGAAAATTTTCCACGCTTTTCGCTGGACGGCGTAAATCAAATGAAGGGCGCTGCATTTTGCTTTGATGGCAACTGTCAAAGGCATTCGACAAGATTTTCAGTTATGCTCGAGTTTTGGTTATCGCCTTTTCCGCCCCTCAGCATTTTCCTGCCTGTTCCAGCAACTCATTGAGACACATTCTTGGCTACCTTCAAGTTGTTGTTGCTCATCACAAAGTCAAAGTTACATTCTCAAATCTGCTCAAAGAAAAAAAGCATACACACACACACACACTCTCTCATAAATACTTTTTGCCGTCGCTTTTTCTTGTTCCTTATTTTTATTTTCATTGTTTTCCTTTATTTTCATCTCGCTTTTTCTGTTTATGGAAGTTATTTACATGTGCTGCACTTGCCTGAGAATTGACAGCACCGCCCTGCCACGCCCCCGCCGCCGCCCACACAGTCAAGGCAAAAGTTTTCTGCCAGCGGTTATTTGGCACAGTCAGCTAGTCAGCGTTTTTTTTTTTCTCTTTGTTATCAAGCGTTTAAATTTGTTGACAACATGTTGCGGCTGATTGTTGAGACTCATCGTACTCTCTCTATCATTCTCCCCTCTCTCTCTAGTATTTTTCTACCACTGTAGTATCTCTCGTGTCTGTTACAGTTGAACAAATCGATTGATTGATTTCTCAGGTGTGTTCAATTGCGCTGACGCTTTGCAGAAGGCCGCAATGATTTCTATGCTGCGCATAGTGCTGTCATTTTAGCTATTTTCAAGCTAAACTGAATTTTAGAGAGAATTAATTTAATTTCTTCTTTTTTTTTAAATTATGTAGTGGATATCTCACATGGCTACATATTTAAATTTTATATAAAATGTAAAAAAAATAATATGAAAACGTGAATTAAATTAATCAAGTTGTCAGCTTTGAAAAACCCGATCTCCAACTTACTTTTACAATACTTCTAAATTATTTTACACATATTTTAAAAATAACAGGGGTGCCACAAAAAACGCTTTCGCTTGAATTTCACTCAAATTTTACTTAAATTCCATACAAATTTCATACAAATTTAAGTGAAGTTCAAGCGAAAGCGATTTCTGTGGCACCCCTGTATGTCTTTATTATTTTTTTTTAAATATTCCAAGCCTATTTTATACAGCTACTATCAATATTGCCTTTTTGATTAACTTTAATTGAATTTTTCTAACTTATATTACCTACATTTTCTACTCAACACTATCTATTGTCAGCTTACAGCGTTTAGTGTTGTGTAACGCCATTTTTTATGTGCACAGACAAGGTTGCTGGTTCAGCTTGATTTAGCGGGGCTTTTATATGGTTTTTGGGGGGGGTATTTAGCAAATATTTGTGACTAGATATGAAATAGTTCTGTTGACATCGCGACTTGTGGCTATTTGTGTGTCTGCCACAAAAAGATAAAACCAACAAAAACTGAGAACAACTGACTGATTGACTAACTAACTGACTGACTGACTGACTGTGTGTCTGGGCATTTTATAGAGCTTGGCAAACGTCAAAGTGATGCGCATTGAATGCGTTTGGCTGAAACGACCTAAAACCTAAATACGGCGCTATTTTCGAAAGTGCTTTCAAGTACGCAAAAAATGCGCCCTGTCGTTTGATGTGCATCAGAACAGAACAGAACAGAACCAAACCGAACAGAGCAGAAAAACAGCACAAAAACTGAATAGATCTACGCAGATCGAAACATCAACGAGAGCTGACCAAATGTGCAAATAAACAAGCCTACATTCAAGTCAAAAATGGCAAGGATTTTTCTATTTTCTTTTTTATTTTTGTGGCCAGCAAATTAATTACAACAAAGCAACACAGACATCGAGACCAAATAAAAACACAAGTCGCACAAAAGAAAAGAAAGTCACTAAAATACTCGTAATAAAAAAAAAAAACAAAGAAACACATAAAAGATACACAAGACAAGCGGAGAAAGGCAAACCAAATGCTGTGCATTTTTTAATGCAGAGAGTCCTAAATAAACAAGACCAAAAACTGCACGGATACTAGAGTTCGGAATCAACGCACAGTGGGCTTAAGGCGCTGATCCAGCGGAGTTTTTTTTTTAAAGTTTAGATTTTTTAAGTTTAATAAAAAGACAAATAATTTAAAAAATAAGATAAAATAATTTTAAAATAAATTCATTATTAAGTTATTATTGCATAAGAGTTATCATAATTTTTTTTGCATTTATATATATTTTTTTTACATTTTATTTTTGTCAAAATTTATAATCAATAAATTGACTTACGAAAAATTTTATTTTATAATTTGAATTCTCTATCCAAAAAATATACAGATGTGCCACAGAAATCGCTTTCTCTTGAATTTCACTTAAATTCGCTCTAATTTTATTTAAATTTGTATGAAATTTGAGAGAAATTCAAGCGAAAGCGATTTCTGTGGCACCCCTGATAACTTCAGATTTTCAAAATTGAATAAAAAAAATAAATATTCTATATTATTTTAAAATAAATTCATTATAAGCTTGTTGTTGCTGAAATTCTATCATCTTTTTTATCCTATATGCTCACACTTAATTCTCCAAATTCAGAGTAAAACTGAGCAAAAATTTGATTGAAGAAGACTTGTAATTTTTAAATTTAAATTCTCTAATTAAAAAAAAGTAAGCGCATTATAATGAGAGGACATGAAATTTAAAGGGTTAAGTCAATAATTGAGCTCTGCTAACTCAGCTGTTTGTCCCACTGTGCGTTGGCCAACTTCTCAACTCAGCTCTTAAGTCTGTAGGCCGTGGCAAGTAAAATTGCATTAGAATCTTTGCTCATGCATGGCCACGACATCGTCAGTCAGTCAGTCAGTTAGTCTCTATGTCCGTCCGTCCGTCTGTCCGTCTCGCTGTCCGCCTGTGACTGCGTGCCAAGTTATTTGCATTGCTGCTGCTTCTGCGTATCTTTGAGATACAAGTGCGTGGCATGCGTATTTTTGCGCTTATTTGGGCTAAAAAACTTTGCTGTTCTTTGGGGCTCAAAATGGCTGACACAATGCTTAGATGCTGCTGCTGCTGCTGCTGCTGCTTTTTGGCCTGACAGTTGGCTCGTGTCGATAAAAATTGTTGCTGTTGCTGCCCCGAGAGCTGTGGCTTAAGTGGCGACGTTGCTGTTGTTGTTGTTGTTGTTGCCCCCATCTATTTATAATGCTGGCCGATCCGGACCACAGCAGTTCTTGATCTTTGTCTGAGTCCGCTCTCGTATGTATGTATGTATGTATGTATGTCTTTGTGACGCATAAATAAAAACTAAACGAAGCAAACTCAACAAATTGCTATTCATTCGCATAATACAAGTCTTAAACAAAACAAAAAACAAAGAAAAGAAAAAAAAAATGCATAAAATCCAAATTAAATCAAGAAAGTAATAAAATAAAATAAGAAAGAAACTAAAATATGTTTGCTGCAAAGAAAAAACAAAAAAGACGAAACGAAAATACTCTATGGAATTTAAAATTTGATTTACGAAATTTTAGAATATTTTTAACAAACTTTTTATAATTTTCTTTTATCTTTTCAGTTTATACGAAAATACTCTATTGGAATACAAATTTGTTTTCGGAAATCTTAGAATATTTTAAGCAAACTTTTTATTATTTTCTTTTATCTTTTCAGTTTAAGCACTTTAGTTTTATATAATATTTTTTAGTTCTTTTTTTTTCTTTATCATTTTGATATTAAAATATTATATAAACTATTGAATTCATTTTTTACCAATTTTATTTTTAAGCAATCTTTCCTACATAATTCTTACATATTTTTGAGTTGCCAATTTTGATTAGTTGTTCAAATTATTGCAACCTTTTTCTGTTAGTGACAAATTTCCCAATAATCTGACATAGAGCATAAAAAAAGCTGGCAATAACGCACAGTTTAAAATCAAATTACGCACATAATTTATATTCAAAACCTCAAACAAGAACAAAGTCGACACACACACACACACAATGCACACCCACCTACAACATAACACACCTCCACATACAAAAAGCAAGAAAATTCAACTGCAAAACTTTTATAGTCCGCCCTCAACATTATGCTAGCTCGCCCCTTTTGCCCCACTGTACTCCCCTCTCTCTTTCTGGTTCATACCCCTGCTACCAATTGCCACGTCGACGACTTTGTTTTTATTGTTGTTGTTGCTGTTGTTGTTTGTTTGTTGCTTGGCTCGACCATTCAATATTTGTCCTTCATTTGAAAGTCAAATGCGTGTGGAGGCAAAGAAATCTGTTGCGCCACAACCTGGGAATGGGAATGGGAATAGGAATTGGAATGGAAATAAGTATGGGAATGGGAATGGAACTGTGCCTGGGATTGTCTGGGACTATGAACCAGCCATAGGTATGAGAATGGGATGGATTTTTGGTAGCCGACAGACACGACCTAAAGCTAAAGATTTTTATACACAAAAATATATAGTAATAAATGAGTTAAGTGTGCTGAACCAAAAGATACCCTGCATATAATTAAGCAATCTTTATGAACTATTCAAAAATTAAAGATGTCAGTTAAATATGTTAACATGTCATGAATTGAGACAATAACTGATAACAACGCAGTAGAAATAGTTATATTTAAATATATTTGAAATATTCAGAATATAAAGCTACCAAATACAGTCAAGAATCAAGACTTTAACTCTGTAAATGTGTTAACAGTGTATTGAAGGTTTCAGAAATATTGGATAATCTTTATGAAATATTTAAAATATAAAGATGAATAATTATAGTATAGTCGAAAATGCATTTTCTCTATAAAATATATAGAATATATAGATAATAGATAAAAATATGGAAATGCCCAGAATGCAATTCTAATTAACTTTTTTTTTAATTTAGGCATATTTGGAAATCTTTCATTTTAAAAGTAAGTATTAGAAAATTAAGACAAAATATAGCTGATGTTATAGTACACCCGCTTTTGCCCTTTTACGACTACAGGGTATTCAAAATATAATGAAAAGCGAATGAAAAGCGGCAGCAGACAAACCAAAGAATGTATGTGAAAAACATAACATAAATTCTAAAAAGCCTGACAAGCACATACTACACACATAAAATTCCACACACACACACACGCACACCCAACAATATAATAAAATAAAGTTGATATAAAAACTACAAGTCCAAGACAAATCGGAAATTGGTTTAAAAATAAATGCAGGCATAATAAAATTTATGATTATGAGATGATATCGACTCTTTTGACTCTTTTGAAAATTTGCATCAATTTTGAATTGAATTTAAGTACATGTATTTAATAGTGAGTGTGACTAGCTCATCGAAATGTTTCAACTTAACAAACACAATGAGTAAACGGAATGTAAACAACAAATGGGATATGGGAAATGCGCAAGTGATACAAAAACAAAAAAAAAACCAATAAAAAAGTCAAAAAAAAAACAGACAGGCTGCAAAGCTGAAACAAATGGGAAATGAAAATGAAAACTAAACAAAAAGTCTGGAAATATAAGCAATTTATGCAAATGAACAAATTTCCATGGAACATGGCCAACGAATAAGATGGCTCAAATGGCAATCAATTAACCGCAAGGTGGCAGAAATCGAAATTGATCGAAATATGGGCATCATGTGAATCCCAATATCAGAAAAATTCAATACCAAAATGTGTTAATTGCCATTTAAAAATAAAAGAATCGCAGCATAAGTTTTAATATGTATGATTGTACACTTAGAAAAAAAAAGACGTATTTGAACTTGAAAATTAGAAACTTGCAAGTAAATTTTTAATTAAAGCATATTTTCTTAAAGTTAGAATTTGCTTTAAGCACAAAAGCAAATATTCTTAGATTTAAAAATTTATTTCTTCTCTTCAAAAAAATTGTTTGATAATAAGAAAAAATCATCTAAAATCTGGAAACTATTTTTAATATTATCCTCTAAAACAAACAAATTTTATAATAATTTTTAATATTTAAAAAAAAATATCTTTGATAATTAAATATTTTTATAACCTCTTTTTCGCCGTTTTTAAAAACAAGACGAATTTGTAAAATTATGATCATATTTTTCTAAGTGTATATTGGCGCCTTGTTGGGCGTGGCAGGCGGGAATTGCGTCTGCTGAGTAACATTTTCATTATACTGTGTGCCACAATTTTCAAATTTTCCATAATTATCATATATATTTGTTTGCTTTCAAATGAGGACACAAACGGCCGCCCGCCTGGCTAATGGCAACAAATTGCCAAAATGTCAATGAACCAAAAGTGTCTGCATAAACTTGCTGGCCAAAAGAGAGGGGCATCAGTGTGTGGGCGTGGCACAATCTGCCTCTATTATCGAGCACAAAGTTCAACGAATTCGCATACATCTTCTTTCATTTCCAATTTTTTTTTTTTGGTTTTTTCGAACAACTTGTCAGGAAACGATTTTCAATTATGTGCCAAACAACGAACTGAGACTGAGCTCATATTTATTTTCCCAGAGATTTGGCCAAATACTTGCAGCACAAGCCCGTAACCAACAAATGATAGCAATAACAACAATCAGAGGGAAAAAAAAAACTGCCTTTGTTATTCAACTTGTTCAACTTGTGTTTGTCCAGGTTCTCGACTTGACCAGCTTTATCTTATGGGCCATGTTTGTTTGCCTTTAAAAGGGCAAGAGTTGGATCAACTTTGCTCAAACTGTACTAAGAAGCGGTAAAAAACGTAGAACACGTGTCAAAGCTCTCAAGTTGACTTAGAGAATTATTATATCCATTAAATGGACAGTGGGAATCTACTTTAATATATTTCATTTTAAAGTTTATCTTGCTTATACGAAAAATTTAATAAAATAGAATATAAAGGAGAAATAATTTCTAATATTTTTTTAAACACTGTTTTGACAAATTTTAAGAACTTTAGCTGTGACAAATTCAGGCAATTCAATATGGATAAAATACAATATAGATAAATTACAATATAGATAAAATTGCAGCCCTTTTTAATAAAAATTCCTAAAATATGTGTCAAATTATTTTAAAAAAAATCTTTGCATTTCAAAATGTTAACAATAGTTTACTCCTAATTTGGGTTACAGAATCCTAATAATTCTCACAACATAATCAGGCCTGTTCCGGTTTTCACTTTCGGTAAGATTTTGCGGAAGTGAATTTTTTTAACCTGCTCTAATATCATTTCGGCGAAGTTCTACGAATTTATTTCACTTTGAGGTGATGAGTTTAAGTCCGATAAAGTGAAAAATTACCATTTTTAAATACTTAGCCTTAATGGAAAGTGAATAAATGCATTTCACTGAATGCTATAAAATAAAAAGTGAAAACCGGAACAGGCCTGATAAATACATTTCAGCTATTTTCAAATTAAGTGTTAATGCACAAACTTGCTAAATGTACATGCTTAAAATTTGATACTGTATTTAAGCACGTAGCTGCAGTTTGAAGTAACTAATCAATAAATTTATAGAAATAAATTTATGTAGAATTCACGACATGAGTCAAACAATTAAAAAAAAGACCTATAGAAAGCGGCAGCTGAGCACGTTAAATATTCCCACATTGTTTTAAATTTAAAAAAAAAGTATTGTATGCAAATTACAGCACACACTGTAGTGCTGTCTCTTTCTTTCAGCTCTCTCTCAATATTTTTTAGTTCTAAACTGCGGCAAGTAATTCCAGTTAAGAGGCCCAAGGGCACAATGTTGGCTGGGGAAAGGGACAACTTGGGTCAACTTAAGGGCTTAAACGATAGATGGCGCCACAAGGCGAGAGTGACATTGCACATACGCCCAGTTGCCCAGCCAAAAATTACTTTTTATGCCCTTTTAAGTTGACAGGAGAAGGGAGGAAGTGGAGGAAAGAGAGAGAGAGAGGGAGAATAACTTTTCCATTAAGACAACAACTGCAGTTGGCGACCTCAGTGCCAGAGTTGCCACGAGTCAACATTAAAATAGTTTGGGGATTTGTATTTATGTTGATTGCATTGTCGAGCCACGTAACTGACATGTGTGTGTGATGGTGTGTGTTGAGTGTGTGTGTGTGTGTGCGCTGAGTGTGTTAGAAATGGGATTTGTGTGAGAAATTGAAAAGTTGATGCCACGTAGCAGATTTGCACTGCCAATGTACGAGTCGAATGCAATTTTGTGCCCTGACATATGCAAAAGTAAAAAAAAATAGATTGTAAACTGCAATGTGAAAAGTTCAGAGTGCAAAGAATCAAACGGTAAAGTGCTTTGGCCAGTTGAAAAAGCATCTACTCTACGGGGCAAAAAAAAAAAAGCATGTACGCAAATCAACACACAACATCACCAACTACATAAAACAGCAAACTTTATTGCCCCCCATCCAGACAACCTTATCGCATCACAATGCACAGTGGGCATAAAGGCATAATAATTAAGATTTGTAAACTTCAAAATATTTTTTTGTTTTTTTCTATTATATTCTTGATAATTCAATTTTCTAGACGCTTTCTATCTTTTAATGTAAGGTTGGTTTTTTATGTAAAACAATTTAAACACATTTTTTAAATGAAAAAATAAATAATATACAAAATAAATTAAATAAATAAAATATAAACAATATTAAATAAATTTAATAAATTTGATAAATTAAATAAATTCAATAAATCAAATTAATTAAAATAATATTAAATAATAAATAAAATAAAAACAAAAATAAATAAATAAAATAAAAATAAATAAAATAAAAATAAATAAAATAAAAATAAATAAAATAAAAATAAATAAAATAAATATATAAAATAAAATAAAATTAATATATGTACAAATAAATTTAAAAT
>JBAMBL010000927.1:0-16206 GCA_037043405.1 Drosophila subquinaria
TCTAACGCACAGGGAAATACTTTTAAAATCATATTAACTACTATTAATTCCACTTTGAGCTGAAAATTTTACGAGTATTTACTGAGAAAATTCCAGAGCATTGTTAAATCAAATGAAAATAAACTTGTAATATTTTAAAACTCTTAATATTATCTGCAAATCTCTTAAAATTGGCCTGCTTATCTAGAGAGTGCCACAAAAACAACGAGTTGATTAAATTAAATGCTTGTTTTTAGTGGGTTATTCTGTGTTGCACGTAGCATATATAGATCTCACTCATGCCACAGTTATTCAAGCAACCCACATCCCATACACACACATTTACACCCACACAAACACACGCACACACGCACAACACATTCAAGACTCCGGCGCACGCCTCATTAGAACACCTTTCAGTTTGCTGTGTAATTTTCGCAACATTTTTAATGGCGTGGCGGGGACATTTTGGCACTCGAGTGACCGTGTGGCAGTTCCCCTCCCTTTCTCCCCTTCTCACTCCCCTTTTCACTCTTTGCGCTCTCTCGCATTGCGTCGCACGCAAAAAACTATTTAGAGAAGTGTCAAGAAATGTCTGCATTGGCGTTGCCGTTGCTGTTGCAACAATTTCGCCAACGTTGTCGTTGTTGCCGTTGTTGTTGCTGTTGTTGTCGTTGTTGCTGTTGTTGACGACACAGCTGTAGTTGCAGTCACACGCCTGCCACGCCCACATTCGTCACAGTGCTGGCACATTTTTTTTAAAAAAAAGAAAGCTGATTTCAGTGAGAAGAAATTCAAATAAACGCTAAAATAATGGAAAAAAAATCGAATAAAAAGCTGATGTTTTTTAATGTTTATCACATATATTTCAAAAATCTGTAGCAACCCAAAAATCAAGTTTACCTGCTTTGAATTTTAAAACAAATATTATTTGAGCAATTTGAAAAAATTTAAAATTTAATAATTAAATTATTTTAAAATATAAAGTATTTGAGCAATTTAAAAAACTTTAAAATTGAATAATTAAATTATATTACATTAATTTTTAATTTAATTTAATATTATATATTATTATATGATTAATTTAGCTTGAATCTTAAAATAAATATTATTTGAGCACTCTAAAAAATTTTAAAATATAATAATTCAGCTATTTTAAAATAAATATTAATTGATCAATTTAAAAACTTTCAAATTGAATAATTGATTTACGTTAAATTTATTTTTATTTGAATATTATATTATATTATTAATTTTGTTACAATTTGAAATAAACTTATGGAAAGAACAGTTAAGAAATTTCCGCAATTTATGATTATTTTCTGCAGTTGATTTGGAAAAAAGCCAGATTTGACGGTAAAATCGCTGTTGTGGCAACACTGGTGCGTATTATTGCCAGTTTTTTTTCGTTTATGCGGGCGGTCGTTGATAAATTACAAAACATTGCGCCGGCTATTTTAAATGTGGCATAAAATTTGCATTTTATATTTCTGATATACTTATTTTTATTTATTTTTAAGCAACTGTCATCGAATCGAGGCTGAATCCTCCTCTAAAAAACAGTCTAATCTAACCAAACGTGGGCGTCCTGCAAACTGTGTCACATTGCTCATTAGCTCGAATGCATGAAGCATTTCTTTAGTCTGAAAAAAAAACATCAGACCAAAACAACATGAAATTAAAAAAAATAGCAAAAGAAAGAGAAAAACAAATGCAAACTCTGAAAACAATTGCCAAAAAGCTAAAGAAAATTTGTCATTCGCGTTGCGTTTGTTTGTTTGGCGTTTTTCTGATTTATTTTCACTTTGACAAATGCACAAAAATTTGACCATGGCACGTCAAGAAGTCAAGAAGTGTGGTCATTGTATTTTTAATGCCACTTCGATATAGATAAATTGCCAACTTGGCTTGCACTCCCCTCAAAAGAAGCATTATGCCCAGTCCTTGTCTTTGTCTTTCGTCAAACAAAATTCGACTGAAATTAATTATGAGACAAATTCGTGATATGACTGTCTAATTAAATACCCTAGCAAATCTTGTCTAATTCTGATCGATGTGAGATTTATGTGGATTGCAAGTAATTGGAATTATAATGCCATGAACTCGTAATAAGAAATTGACAAGCTTTAGCTTTATTTATGATGAACCTCAGCTTACTTAAATAATTAAGAAAGTATATTAATAGAAAAGTGAATAAAAATTTTATTCATTTGTCTTGGAATAATCTCAAGCAATAAACTTAGCTGAGATGTGTTGATGACTCTGCAAAAACCTTTTAAAAAAGTGAATTTTGTACAATGTTGTTAAACCTTAAGTGATTGTATTTTATGGCAGTGTTGTATAACTCTTTTGCAACAGTTTTATGAGCACTTTAAGCACACGCAAAGCAACTTCCCTTGTTTCCAACTGTTGCTCATCTTTTAAGGCTTTGCTTGCGTTTTAAAATATAGCTAAAATACAGACTAAAAATAACTAAGCAAACTCTGTTTTTCCTAGTTTTGAGTAAACTCATAGCAAATTTTCCAGTTACCTGCAAATTAATTATGCTCAAGTTCACGGGAATGAAAGAAGCTGCATACAAATGGTATTCATTTCAAAAGTTGTTTGCAAATTTCAGGCTTGCAATTATTTGTAGTTTTCTCCTTCCATCGTCTGGCCAATTAAAAGCGAGGCCTTCTTTGCTGATAACTTGATTTCCAGTGAATCGTGAAGAGGAAGAACGACAACAGCTGTCTAGAGACACTTGGGATGCTCCTTTGGGTCGGGTCTGGTCTGTTCTGTGCTGTATATTAATAACTAGAAATTGTCAGGCACTTGATGTGGGTCAAACATGGCAAATAGTCGAGCAGGCGGCGCTGCAAAGTCCGTCTATAAATAAAGCAGCTTCAACTGAAGTTGAAACAGGTGCATGTGCACAGTGCGGCACGTTGCACAGTGCACAGTGGGCAAACAATGACTAGATTAGCTTGTAAAAATTAGCAGCATTGAAAGTAACAACGATATTGTTTGTATTTTTCTATGTGTATTATTTAATTTATAGATTTTTTTCTTATGCCAAATTATTTAATTTTATTTTTATTTATTTGTTTTATTTATTTAATTTTATTTTTATTAAATTTATTCAATTTTATTTTTATTTAATTTATTAAATTTTATTAAATTTAAATTTTTGTATTTTATTATTATTTTTATTATATTTTTATTTTATTTTTATTTTATTTTTATTTATTTAATTTTATTTGTATTTTAATTTTATTTATGTAATGTTATTTTTATTTGTATTTTATATATGGGTAATTCTCCCATGTCGAATGCGACATTCGTACGCATTCAAAGTGAAATAAAACATATGCCATAACATTATTTTGTTAAAACAAAAGGAGAAACTTATAGGTATTGATTAGCACTATAATTGGTGCTAAAGTGGATTTTGGGAAATTGTTCGTTTTCCAGATTATTTAAAAAAACTAAGGCATTCGCACGCGACTCAGATAGAAGTCGTTTTTTCGGCGACCAGTTCTAGCATTGATTTCGGCAAAACGTGAACGTATATTTTGATGCTATTTATTTTGAAATGTAATGTATTCATTTATCTAAAAAATGCTTTTTGTTTGATTTAAAAATATCAAGTAGTTTTTTTTTAAATGTAATTTGAGTCACTGTCGCATGCGACACAAAATATTTCTGTTGTTTCTGTCTCTCTTTTTTTAAATAATATATCGAAACTGCTCGAAAAACTTGTTTTAAATTAAACTTTCAATATATTTCTATGTATTAAAATGGTTTATGATACAATCTTACTATTTTACTTAGTGTAATCGAAAAAATACAAACGGTCCATTTTAAAAATCAATTTTTAAGAAAATGGACATAAATATGGAAAAAGTGAATTTATTCCAATGTAGAATCTATTTGTTCATCCTATTGAATTTCTTCTAGCGTATATTGCTTAAATAAATAACTTGAACACATTTTTGGAACATAATTGCACAAAATGTGAGTTTTTGAGCAATTTTTCGTTTTTAGGCTTGGTTGACATTTCTGGAGAAATGCCCATATTTAATTTTATTTATATTTTAATTATTTAATTTTGATTTTATTTTATTTATTACTAAATGTTATTTTTCTTTATTTAATTTATTGAATATATTTAATTTATTGAATTATTTAAATTTACTAAATTTATTAAATTATGTTTTTATTTAATTATTTAATTTTATTTGTACATATATTATTTATTTTTTCATTTAAAAAATGTGTTTAAATTGTTTTACATGAAAGCCAACCTTACTTTAAAAGATAGAAAGCGTCTAGAAAATTGAATTAGCATTTTATATCAAGAATATAATACATAAAACAAATTATTTTAAATTAAATTATTTTAAATTTTATTTTTTTAAATTTTAAAAATCTTATATTTTATTAGCTCATCTAGCTTTTTGGCCCACTGTGCATTGTGATGCGATAAGGTTGTCTGGATGGGGGGCAATAAAGTTTGCTGTTTTATGTAGTTGGTGATGTTGTGTGTTGATTTGCGTACATGTTTTTTTTTTTTTGCCCCGTAGAGTAGTTGCTTTTTCAACTGGCCAAAGCACTTTACCGTTTGATTCTTTGCACTCTGAACTTTTCACATTGCAGTTTACAATCTATTTTTTTTTTTACTTTTGCATGTGTCAGGGCACAAAATTGCATTCGACTCGTACATTGGCAGTGCAAATCTGCTACGTGGCATCAACTTTTCAATTTCTCACACAAATCCCATTTCTAACACACTCAGCGCGCACACACACACACACAACACACACACACACATGTCAGTTACGTGGCTCGACAATGCAATCAACATAAATACAAATCCCCAAACTATTTTAATGTTGACTCGTGGCATCTCTGGCACTGAGGTCGCCAACTGCAGTTGTTGTCTTAATGGAAAAGTTATTCTCCCTCTCTCTCTCTCTTTCCTCCCCCCCTCCTCTTGTCAACTTAAAAGGGCATAAAAAGTAATTTTTGGCTGGGCAACTGGGCGTATGTGTAATGTCACTCTCGCCATGTGGCGCCATCTATCGTTTAAGCCCTTAAGTTGACCCAAGTTGTCCCTTTCCCCAGCCAACATTGTGCCCTTGGGCCTCTTAACTGGAATTACTTGCCGCAGTTTAGAACTAAAAAAAATTGAGAGAGAGCGTGAAAGAAAGAAAGAGACAGCACTACAGTGTGTGCTGTAATTTGCATACAATACTTTTTTTTTAAATTTAAAACAATGTGGGAATATTTAACGTGCTCAGCTGCCGCTGTCTATACGTTGTTTTTTTAATTGTTTGACTCATGTCGTGAATTCTACATAAATTTATTTCTATAAATTTATTGATTAGTTACTTCAAACTGCAGCTACGTGCTTAAATACAGTATCAAATTTTAAGCATGTACATTTAGCAAGTTTGTGCATTAACACTTAATTTGTAAATAGCTGAAATGTATTTATATGTTGTGAGAATTATTAGGATTCTGTAACCCAAATTAGGATTAAACTATTGTTAATAGTTTGAAATGCAAAGATTTTTTTTAAAATAATTTGACACATATTTTAGGAATTTTTATTAAAAAGGGCTGCAATTTTATCTATATTGTAATTTATCTATATTGTATTTTATCCATATTGAATTGCCTGAATTTGTCACAGCTAAAGTTCTTAAAATTTGTCAAAACAGTGTTTAAAAAAATATTATAAATTATTTCTCTTTTATATTCTATTTTATTAAATTTTTCGTATAAGCAAGATAAACTTTAAAATGAAATATATTAAAGTAGATTCCCACTGTCCATTTAATGGATATAATAATTCTCTAAGTCAACTTGAGAGCTTTGACACGTGTTCTACGTTTTTTACCGCTTCTTAGTACAGTTTGAGCAAAGTTGATCCAACTCTTGCCCTTTTAAAGGCAAACAAACATGGCCCATAAGATAAAGCTGGTCAAGTCGAGAACAAGTTGAACAACAAAGGCAGTTTTTTTTTTCCCTCTGATTGTTGTTATTGCTATCATTTGTTGGTTACGGGCTTGTGCTGCAAGTATTTGGCCAAATCTCTGGGAAAATAAATATGAACTCAGTCTCAGTTCGTTGTTTGGCACATAATTGAAAATCGTTTCCTGACAAGTTGCTCGAAAAAACCAAAAAAAAAAAATTGGAAATGAAAGAAGATGTATGCGAATTCGTTGAACTTTGTGCTCGATAATAGAGGCAGATTGTGCCACGCCCACACACTGATGCCCCTCTCTTGGCCAGCAAGCTTATGCAGACACTTTTGGTTCATTGACATTTTGGCAATTTGTTGCCATTAGCCAGGCGGGCGGGCCGTTTGTGTCCTCATTTGAAAGCAAACAAATAAATATGATAATTATGGAAAATTGGAAAATTGTGGCACACAGCATAATGAAAATGTTACTCAGCAGACGCAATTCCCGCCTGCCTTAGAAAAAAATATGATCATCATTTTACAAATTGGTCTTGTTTTTAAAAGCGGCAAAAAAAGTTATCAAATATTTTATTGTCAAAGATATTTTTTTTTAAATATTAAAAATGATTCTCTTTATTGTATGTTGTAGAGGATAATATTTAAAATAGTTTCCAGATTTTAGATGATTTTTTCTTATTTTCAAACAATTTTTTTTAAGAAAAGAAATAAATATTTAAGTCTAAGAATATTTGCTTTTGTGCTTAAAACAAATTCTTACTTTAAGAAAATATGCTTTAATTAAAAATGTACTTGCAAGTTTCTAATTTTCAAGTTCAAATACGTCTTTTTTTTTCTAAGTGTACAATCATACATATTTAAACTTATGCTGCGATTCTTTTATTTTTAAATGGCAATTAACACATTTTGGTATTGAATTTTTCTGATATTGGGATTCACATGATGCCCATATTTCGATCAATTTCGATTTCTGCCACCTTGCGGTTAATTGATTGCCATTTGAGCCATCTTATTCGTTGGCCATGTTCTATGGAAATTTGTTCATTTGCATAAATTGCTTATATATCCAGACATTTTGTTTAGTTTTCATTTTCATTTCCCATTTGTTTCAGCTTTGCAGCCTGTCTGTTTTTTTTGACTTTTTTATTGGTGTTTTTTCTTTTTTTTGTATCACTTGCGCATTTTCCATATCCCATTTGTTGTTTACATTCCGTTTACTCATTGTGCTTGTTAACTTGAAACATTTCGATGAGCTAGTCACACTCACTATTAAATACATGTACTTAAATTCAATTCAATATTGATTCGAGTTTTCAAAAGAGTCAAAAGAGTCGATATCATCTCATAATCATAAATTTTATTATGCCTGCATTTATTTTTAAACCAATTTCCGATTTGTCTTGGACTTGTAGTTTTTATATCAACTTTATTTTATTATTTTGTTGGGTGTGTTTGTGTGTGTGTGTGCGTGTGGAATTTTATGTGTGTAGTATATGCTTGTCAGGCTTTTTAGAATTTATGTTATGTTTTTCACATACATTCTTTGGTTTGTCTGCTGCCGGTTTTCATTCGCTTTTCATTATATTTTGAATACCCTGTAGTCGTAAAAGAGCAAAAGCGGGTGTACTATAACATCAGCTATATTTTGTCTTAATTTTCTAATACTTACTTTTAAAATGAAAGATTTCCAAATATGCCTAAATTAAAAAAAAGTTTATTAGAATTGCATTCTGAGCATTTCCATATTTTTATCTATTATCTATATATTCTATATAATTTATAGGAGAAGGAAAAGCTCTTAGGGAAATGTTAATTGCAATGCATTTTCAACTATACTATAATTTTTCATTTTTATATATTCCAAATATTTTATAAAGATTTTCCAATATTACCGAAACTTTCAAAACTCCAGAGTTAAAGTCTTGATTCTTGACTTTGTATTAACTGTATTTAGTAGCTTTATGTTCTGAACATTTCATAAAAATTTGCTAAAATACGCAGAAAGATTTCTAATTTAACAAATATCTATTTCTACTGCTTTGTTATTAGTTATTGTCTCAATTCATGACATGTTAACATATTTAGCTATTATCTGTAATTTCTGATTATTTCATAAAGATTGCTTAATTATATGCAGGGTATCTTTTGGTTCTGCACACTTAACTGATTTATTACTATATATTTTTCTGTATAAAAATCTTTAGCTTTAGGTCGTGTCTGTCGGCTACCAAAAATCCATTCCATTCTCATACCTATGGTTAGTTCATAGTCCCAGACAATCCCAGGCACAGTTCCATTCCCATTCCCATACTTATTTCCATTCCAATTCCTATTCCCATTCCCATTCCCAGGTTGTGGCGCAACAGATTTCTTTGCCTCCACACGCATTTGACTTTCAAATGAAGGACAAATATTGAATGGTCGAGCCAAGCAACAAACAAACAGCAACAACAGCAACAACAATAAAAACAAAGTCGTCGACGTGGCAATTGGTAGCAGGGGGATGAGGCAGACAGAGAGAGGGGAGTACAGTGGGGCAAAAGGGGCCAGCTAGCATAATGTTGAGGGCGGACTATAAAAGTTTTGCAGTTGAATTTTCTTGCTTTTTGTGTATGGAGGTGTGTTATGTTGTAGGTGGGTGTGCATTGTGTGTGTGTGTGTGTGTCGACTTTGTTCTTGTTGGAGGTTTTGAATATAAATTATGTGCGTAATTTGATTTTAAACTGTGCGTTATTGCCAGCTTTTTTTATGCTCTATGTCTGATTATTGGGAAATTTGTCACTAATAGAAAAAGGTTGCAATAACTTGAGAATCCAATAAAAATTGGCATCTTAAAAATATGCAAGAAATATATGGGAAAAAATTGTTTAAAAATAAAATTGGTAAAAAAGAATTTAATAGTTTATATAATATTTTAAAATCTATATGATAAGAAAAAAATTATAAAAATAAGGATAAAGAAAAAAAAATTAATTAAAATATATTATATAGAACATAAAATGGTTAAACTAAAAAGATAAAAGAAAATAATAAAAAGTCTGTTTCAAATATTCTAAAATTTATATTTCAATAGAGTATTTTCGTTTCGTCTTTTTTGATTTTTCCTTGCAGCAAACATATTTTAGTTTTTTTCTTATTTTATTTTATTACTTTCTTGATTTAATTTGGATTTTATGCATTTATTTTTTTTGTTCTTTACTTTTTGTTTTGTTTAAGACTTGTATTATGCGAATGAATAGCAATTTGTTGAGTTTGCTTCGTTTAGTTTTTATTTATGCGTCACAAAGACACACACACATACATATGTAAGAGAGCGGACTCAGACAAAGATCAAGAACTGCTGTGGTCCGGATCGGCCAGCATTATAAATAGATGGGGGCAACAACAACAACAACAGCAACGTCGCCACTTAAGCCACAGCTCTCGGGGCAGCAACAGCAACAATTTTTATCGACACGAGCCAACTGTCAGGCCAAAAAGCAGCAGCAGCATCTAAGCATTGTGTCAGCCATGTTGAGCCCCAAAGAACGGCAAAGTTTTTTAGCCCAAATAAGCGCAAAAATACGCATGCCACGCACTTGTATCTCAAAGATACGCAGAAGCAGCAGCAATGCAAATAACTTGGCACGCAGTCACAGGCGGACAGAAAGACGGACGGACAGACGGACATAGAGACTAACTGACTGACTGACTGACGATGTCGTGGCCATGCATGAGCAAAGATTCTAATGCAATTTTACTTGCCACGGCCTACAGACTTAAGAGCTGAGTTGAGAAGTTGGCCAACGCACAGTGGGACAAACAGCTGAATTAGCAGAGCTCAATTATTGACTTAACCCTTTAAATTTCATGTCCTCTCATTATAATGCGCTTACTTTTTTTTAATTAGAGAATTTAAATTTAAAAATTACAAGTCTTCTTCAATCAAATTTTTGCTCAGTTTTACTCTGAATTTGGAGAATTAAGTGTGAGCATATAGGATAAAAAAAATGATAGAATTTCAGCAACAACAAGCTTATAATGAATTTATTTTAAAATAATATAGAATATTTATTTTTTTTATTAAATTTTGAAAATCTGAAGTTATCAGGGGTGCCACAGAAATCGCTTTCGCTTGAATTTCTCTCAAATTTCATACAAATTTAAATAAAATTAGAGCGAATTTAAGTGAAATTCAAGAGAAAGCGATTTCTGTGGCACATCTGTATATTTTTTGGATAGAGAATTCAAATTATAAAATAAAATTTTTCGTAAGTCAATTTATTGATTATAAATTTTGACAAAAATAAAATGTAAAAAAAATATATATAAATGCAAAAAAAATTATGATAACTCTTATGCAATAATAACTTAATAATGAATTTATTTTAAAATTATTTTATCTTATTTTTTAAATTATTTGTCTTTTTATTAAACTTAAAAAATCTAAACTTAAAAAAAAAAACTCCGCTGGCTCAGCGCCTTCAGCCCACTGTGCGATGATTCCGAACTCTAGTATCCGTGCAGTTTTTGGTCTTGTTTATTTAGGACTTTCTGCATTAAAAAATGCACAGCATTTGGTTTGCCTTTCTCCGCTTGTCTTGTGTATCTTTTATGTGTTTCTTTGTTTTTTTTTATTACTACGAGTATTTTAGTGACTTTCTTTTCTTTTGTGCGACTTGTGTTTTTATTTGGTCTCGACGTCTGTGTTGCTTTGTTGTAATTAATTTGCTGGCCACAAAAAGAAAACAAAAAAAATATAAAAATCCTTGCCATTTTTGACTTGAATGTAGGCTTGTTTATTTGCACATTTGGTCAGCTCTCGTTGATGTTTCGATCTGCGTAGATCTATTCAGTTTTTGTGCTGTTTTTCTGCTCTGTTCGGTTCGGTTCTGTTCTGTTCTGATGCACATCAAACGACAGGGCGCATTTTTTGCGTACTTGAAAGCACTTTCGAAAATAGCGCCGTATTTAGGTTTTAGGTCGTTTCAACCAAACGCATTCAATGCGCATCACTTTGACGTTTGCCAAGCTCTATAAAATGCCCAGACATACAGTCAGTCAGTCAGTCAGTTAGTCACTCAGTCAGACAGTCAATCAGTCAGTTGGTCTCAGTTGTTTTTGTTTTATCTTTTTGTGGCAGACACACAAATAGCCACAAGTCGCGATGTCAACACAACTATTTCATATCTAGTCACAAATATTTGCTAAAAACCCCCCCAAAAACCAAATAAAAGCCGCGCTAAATCAAGCTGAACCAGCAACCTTGTCTGTGCACATAAAAAGTGGCGTTACACAACACTAAACGCTGTAAGCTGACAATAGATAGTGTTGAGTAGAAAATATAAGTTATAGAAAATAAAAACATTCAATTAAAGGTAATCAAATAGGCAATATTGATAGTAGCTGTATAAAATAGGGTTGGAATATTTAAAAAAAAAAACTAAATATATACAGGGGTGCCACAGAAGTCGTTTTCGCTTGAACTTCACTTAAATTTGTATGAAATTTAAGTGAAATTTAAGTTAAATTTAAGTGAAATTTAAGTGAAATTCAAGCGAAAGCGATTTCTGTGGCACCCCTGATATTTTTAAAATATGTGCAAAATAATTTAGAAGTATTGTTCAAGTAAAATGGAGATCTTGTTTATTAAAGCTGACAACTTGTTTAATTTAATTCACGTTTTCTTTTTATTTTTTTAACATTTTATATCAAATTTAAATATGTAGCCATGTAAGATATACACTATATAATGTACATAAACTTTTCAGGAAAAAAAAATTTTGTTAATTTTCTCTAAAATTAAGTTTAGCTTTAAAATAGCTAAAATGCCAGCACTATGCGCAGCATAGAAATCATTGCGGCCTTCTGCAAAGCGTCAGCGCAATTGAACACACCTGAGAAATCAATCAATCGATTTGTTCAACTGTAACAGACATGAGAGATACTACAGTGGTAGAAATATACTAGAGAGAGAGAGGGGAGAATGAGAGAGTGAGAGAGAGAGAGTGCGTTGAGTCTCAACAATCAGCCGCAACATGTTGTCAACAAATTTAAACGCTTGATAACAAAGAGAAAAAAAAAAACGCTGACTAGCTGACTGTGCCAAATAACCGCTGGCAGAAAACTTTTGCCTTGACTGTGTGGGCGGCGGCGGGGGCGTGGCAGGGCGTGCTGTCAATTGTCAGGCAACTGCAGCACATGTAAATAACTTCCATAAACAGAAAAAGCGAGATGAAAACAAAGGAAAACAATGAAAATAAAAATAAGGAACAAGAAAAAGCGACGGCTAAAAGTATTTATGAGAGTGTGTGTGTATGCTTTTTTTCTTTAAGCAGATTTGAGAATGTAACTTTGACTTTGTGATGAGCAACAACAACTTGAAGGTAGCCAAGAATGTGTCTCAATGAGTTGCTGGAACAGGCAGGAAAAGGGGGAAGGGAAATCGCGATGGCCAAACTCGAGCATAACTGAAAATCTTGTCGAATGCCTTTGACAGTTGCCATCAAAGCAAAATGCAGCGTCCAGCGAAAAGGGTGGAAAATGTTCACGCACACACACACACATAACGCATACCATGTAAATATTTGAAGTAAAAAAAATATATGCTGAAAAAAATACGTTGACAACTGTTGCCCATTTCCGTTTGGCCTTGTGCAATGACTTCCGAGCATGCCAAAAAAAAAAAGAAAACGAAGTGAGGAAAAGCGGAAAAGCGTAATCAGCTTAGATACTTAGTTACAATGCGTGAACAAGTTTTGCTGACAACTTTTGCACTCAATCGCCGCCCCCAAACAACAAAAGTCAACACTGAAACTCGCACTCTCTCAGTCTCTTAGTCCCAATGCTGTCTGTCTGTCGTTTTCTATTTTTGTACAAGATTTGTTGCGTTCCATTTTCCAAAGAAGAAACTTTTTACCTTTGACGTTTGCCTAAAGGTAGCAACACCAAATAATTATAGATACATATATAAATGTATATAAATGCATGGAAACACCTAGAAAATATATATGTATATATGATTCGTATGTGTATTGGAAAATGTTGGGAAAATTCTAGATGACTTTTACAGCATTTTGAGTGGTGGGCGTGAATGTGTCCCAATTTTCAGTTGGCATTCGAGAAACATACATAAATCTGGTATTTTAATACGTATTCTTGGAAACTTTGGTTGGCAACTGTAAAAAAGGTTTTGTTTCTAAAATAATATTTTTTCCAGTTCTAAAAGAGTTTAAAGGTCGTTTCTAAATTTTAAATAGCTAAAACTTTGCTAAAATTAAATAGATTTCTTTTATCAATTTATTGTTTTATATTAAATCGATTGATAAATCAAATTATTTTATTTATTTTATGTATTTTATTCGTCAATGTAAGGAATCATTTAGAAATTATATTTTATCTATTAATTACCCCTTTCACTATGTAATTTGAAAACAATTGTTTATATAATTGTATAAATTGAATTTTAAAAATTATAATTCCTGCTCTCTCTAAAATTTTTAGCTTTTTAAAACATTTCTAAAATGTTTTATTTATTAAGGCCTTAAAAATTTAGGAGTTATTCAAAGTTAGGAATTATTTAGATCTTTTATTTTATCTGTTATGTATTTTTAATTTCCATTAGATAAATTGAAAATAATTGTTGTTATGAATTTATATATTGAATTTAAAACTTAAAATCCCTGCTGTCCCCAGGAATATTTTACCATTTTAAAACATTGCTAAAATGTTTTATTTATTAAGGCTTTAAAAATGTATGCATATTTTGCACAACTTAAAATCTGCCATAAATTTGCAGCGAGCAAACGCAAAAATTTAATGAAAAATGTGAAATTAATTAAAAGTTATGCGCAAGAAATGATGGAAAATTAAAAGAATGCGTTGTCCGCAAATAAATGCAAAAAAGAAATAAAAACAATAAATAAATTAAATGTTAATAAATTGCAAACGAAATGGACACAATATTTTGTATTGGCTTTTTGCCTTTTTTGCGGGTTTGTGTTTGGCATAAACAATGATGATTAATGTTAATGCAAGAAGCAAAAAATTTAAGGAAAAAAAAAACAAGAACAATTGGCAAATGTCACACACACATCCATCATAATCTGTGGGTATTTTCAGTCAGTCAGTCAGTCAGTCAATCAGTCAGTCAGTCAGTCAGTGAGTCAGTCGGTAAGTTGACAACTTTATGGCACAGCCTAGTGAAAATGTCATAAATGTTGTGCTTGTCGCGCAGATTTACAGGTTTTTAATTAACATCATTCCATACGAATTTATCAACTGACTGACAACTGTCGCCCGCTTTTCATTTTCATTTCGCTTTTCCAGTTCACTTCATTTTCTTTTTTTTTTTTGGCCATATGCAACTTTTGAGTGGGTCGTTTTGACGCCCATTTTGATTTGCTTTGTATATGTATATTATTTTGATATTTATGCTCTTAATTTGCCGCATGTGTTAAATGGCGCTGCACTTTGGCTGCTTCTAGCGTCATTTGCCATTTATTTGGTATTATTTGTTGTCTTTTTTCGTTAATATTTATTTTTATTTGTGTTTTTGTTTATTTATTGCATTTTTTTGTGCTGCACGGGGGCATGTTTCACATTTTGAGCGCCGCCGTCGCATCTTAATTGAGTTTTTTATGTGATGTTTATAATTTATGTTTTAGCTGCCTGCTAAATTGTACTTTGCTTTTGGCATAATAAAGAATTAGCTGATTTAATGACTGCAGTCGATGCCTGTAGATATTGTATAAAAATCGATTGAGCCATAAGTGATAAGTGTGCCAAGGCTTTTTTTCTTCTGTAAAATAGCATTATAAAAAACACACAAAATGTTAAGTTTAAACTTTTATAGTTCTGCCAAAATGGCTCAAATAGAACAAATATAATTTTTAATCAATTTTCCGAATTATTAAATTAATTTAAATAATTTATTTCGCTTTTGTTTCAACAGCTTTAGTTCACTGACCTCCACCTATAAATAATTTTCTTTTATTTTACAATTTATTGTGTTGAATGTTTAAGATTTCTATTTTGATGATGCTCTTTTTATTTTATAAATTTTTTTGTTGCTTATTCTATTGTCAAAACATTAATTAACCAAACCTAAATACACATAGTTTGGCAGCTGTTTTGGATTTTTTGTTGTTTCTTTTATTGTAGAAGCGCTTAAATTTATTAATCATTATCAGCACAAATGTTAAAGTATTTGGTTATATTTTAAATGCCGGCCGGTCTTTAGCTAAATTTTGAGAAATTAGTTTATGGGGCCAGCAAAAGTAAACTGTGGGCGTTTTCTAGACAATCCCATTGAAATTTACTCAATGCGTTTCAAGGTTATGAAATAATAATAATATAAAAAAAAAATAGTATGGGAAAAGAGAAAATTTTTTATCTCTGCAATAATTTATTCAATGATATTTTCCTTGCCCACCTGTAGGCCACAAATAACAATGGGAAATTGTGATGTCTAAGCCAAAGTCGGACAATAAGTAAAATGGAAACCATTCTATAGATCTTAAAGACTTAAGTCTATATACTATAAACTTTAATGACCCTCATTTTTGTCAGCGCAAAGTTGGCCAAAAGAAAATACAAAGAAAATAGAAAAACCATAGAATAAAAGCCAAGAAAAATAGCATAAAAATTGCTACAAAATATTTCTAAATATTTGTATTTAGCGCAAGTTAAATAATCAGACAGATTATGCATACGTTATAAAAATAACAAAAGCCCAAAAAAAACAAAAAATAATTAGAAAAGAAAAGAAAAACGTTTTCAAACTGCTCGTGAAGCGAATAAAGCAAAGCGACAGCAACAAAATGGCCAAAAATAAAAGCTGAAAACAGCTTGCAAATATTTTAACGCCATGCAATAGTCTATTCTCAATTTGTTGCTTTAGTTTCTTGATTTTTCTTTTCGTGTACAGTAACAAGACAAACACCTGTGGCACAAGACAGAGAGATGCGAATAAATCGCAATCGCATCTTGCAACGATTTCCAATCGCATCATTTTTAGCTTTGCCTCAGTCACCCACATGCAACATTGTTGCACACAGCTGTTTGTTGTTGTTGCTGTCGTTGTCGTTGCAACCAAGTGTGGCAAGTGGCGCTGATCGCTTGATGGCTTTCCTCTCATCTGTTACACTACACTTTGGCTAAAAGCGGCTAAGAAGACGCCATTTTGCTGTGGGAGGTTTCGTTGGCAGAGCTTAAAATCTTGTAAATTCCTTAAATAACCTATATAAGATGATGAGCGGATAGCACAGCACTTTATCTAG
>JBAMBL010000929.1:0-135099 GCA_037043405.1 Drosophila subquinaria
GTGCGCGGATTGCGTCGGTATTGCACCCTGCCTGATGCAGAGGAGGCATTTTGGTAGGTTTGGACACTGGCTAGAGGTGTGTCCTGTGTCCGCGCATTTGAAGCAGGTTTCCTTCGATACTGCATGCTGACTTCTGCATCTTGAGGATGTGTGTCCGAAGCCCATACATCTGAAACATCGCTTGGGATCGATTTTTCGTCGTATGCGGTACACCACCCATCCAATGCGAACTTTGCCGCTCTCTAACACCTTGTTAGCGATACCGGGTTGCAGGGCCAGTGTCGCTATTTGCGTTCCGCCGTAGGCCTTCCTCATATGAGGAGTTGCTCTTGCAGGTATGTCGCACTCTAGAGACGCGAAGAGAGCGGTCAATACCTCCTCCGCTGTTGTTGTCTCATCAAGGTCGAGTACCTCCACATCTACGGTCTCCTGCATGGCCTTCACTTCCGCTTTTCCTGAGAACACTGCTGATAATGCTGTTTGCAGTTGCTCGGTTGCTGGATCAGAGTTCCGATGCATTCTCAGGATTAGCTCTCCAGATGCTGACTTCCTGATGGTCTTCACGTTGTCTTTTAGGCTCTGTAGATTGGGCGCTGCCTTTACCGTTTTAAGTACCTCAGAGTAAGGAGTTGCCTCTGAGCACTTAACGATGATCGCGTCTGGTCGTCTTGCAGCCTTGCGTCTCGCGTGCTTTCCCTTTACCTCGGTCCACTTCTGTCTTGCCCGGTTTCCAGGTGCGCCGACTTCTTCAGCAGGCGGCGTCAGGGGCTGAGACAGGTTCTGCTGCCTTGGCTTTTGGCTGGGCGCTGCGGTTCCATCTCCAGTTTTCCTCTTAGGTTGGGGCTTAGGCCGGCTCGGAGTTTGACGATTTGGGGCCGGATTTCGTTCTCTCCGCCACGCTGAGGTCTGCACTGCGATGTCCCTGCCTGGTACCTGCAGTGGCAGCTTCGGGGCCTGGTTGGATCGTTCCGGCGGAGTCGTTTGTTGGCACTTTTCAGCCTGATTGCGGACGGTGATGGCGTCTCGAGATCCGTTTGCTTTGTGAGTAGATAGTTGTGATTGCACAACTAGTTGCAGCTCCTTCATCCTAGCAAACATGCTCTTCATCGATTGATTAATGCTCCTCACTTTATTTTCATTAATCCTAAAGAGCACTTCGTCCAGTAGCGCGCCGATTTCCTCTATCTCCGTGATAGGTGCTTTCTCTCTAGGCTTCTTATGCGGCTGGGTCTGGTTTGTGGGACTTGTCATTGCCCGCTTCGGAGTTGTATCCTCTTCACTCGCCGTTTTAGCATTGAAGGTGAAGATCTTCGGTTGCATAATGGGCGGGGCAGACAATGGTGCATGGGCCCCCGAAGGGGGCGTATGTTGGAGCCGAGAGACCTTCTGGAAGGCTGCCAGCTCATCTTCCATTGTTGTTGTTGCTGAGGCTGCTAATGATGGTGATGGTTCACTTGTCGCGATATCCGGTACACCAGCCAAGTGGGCCACTGGTGTAGCAGAGGTGGGGGGAATGTTTGTTAGGGCCTCCAGAATCCGTGCCCTAGCCGTGTCCGAAGACACGGGTGGATTTCCACAATGGTGGGTGCCACCTGGAGTAATAATGTTTTGACGAGACATTCCTGATTGTTGTTGTTGATGGTGCATTTTACCTACTGCCAGGATAAATACTGCCGGCTGATTCAGCGCAGACGCAGACCACGGGGCCGCTCAATGTGAGTTCAGACGCTCCGTGGGTTTTTGTTGAGTTTTTATACCTGCTCCCAGGTTTTTTCCCCACGGCTGCCGTTGCTGCTGTTGCTGCTGTGCTGCCGATGTGGTGTTGCTGTTGTAGCTGTGCTACTGTTGCTGCTGTGCTGATATTGTATTGCTGCATTGTTGCTGCAGTGTTGCTGCTGTGTTGCAGAGGTGTTGCTGCTGTGCAGCTGCTATGCTGTAGCAGAATTGCTGCAGTGCTGCTGCCGAGTTGATGTTGTGCTGCTGTTGCTCATGTGCTGCTGTTGCTGCTGTGCTGCTGCTGTGTTGCAGCAGGAATACTGCAGTGATGCTGCCGAGTTGCTGCTGTGTTGCAGCAGTGTTGCAGCAGTGTTGCTGTTGCTCATGTGTTGCTGTTGCTCCTGTGTTGCTGTTGCTGCTGAGCTGCTGTTGCTGCTGAGCTGCTGTTGCCGCAGCCCAGACTGCGCAGCCGTACAGTATGGTTGAGGTTACCACGCCGACAATGAGTCTCCTGCTCCGTTGCCTTGGGCCTCTGCAATTAGCCATTATACGGCTAATGGCTGATGTGGTCTTGGCTGCCTTGCAGCTGGTGTATGAGAGGTGCTCCTTGAAAGTCAACCTGTGATCTATCATCACGCCTAGATACTTGATGGCAGGCTTGGACGATATTACGCTAGATCCAATCCGTAGTGTTGCCATCTCCACTTTCTTCCGGCTGCTGATCAGCACGGCTTCTGACTTTTGCTCAGCCAACTGTAGTCCGTTTCGCGTCAGCCACTCGATAACCATGTCGGCTGCTGAGCTACACTTTGCTGAGGTCTCCTCCAACTTCTTGCCCACCGTTACCAGAGCGATGTCATCTGCGAAGCCGATGATTTCGCTGCCTTCTGGGAGATTCAGTCGTAATACTCCGTCATACATGACGTTCCAGAGGAGTGGCCCGAGCACTGAGCCCTGTGGTACTCCTCCGGTGACGGTGTACTGCCGCTGGCCTTCCTCGGTCTCGTAAATAAGGATCCTATCCCGGAAATAGTCAGCAATCAGCTTAACTAGGTACGCCGAAACTCCCCTGCTGGTTAGTGCCTCAAGGATGTGAGTCCAGTTTGCAGAGTTGAACGCATTTTTAACATCAAGTGTGCAGACGAGGCAGTAATGCTTGGTGCCTCCAGCCCACCTCCTGCCCTGAATTGCGCCTCGGGCTATACCGATCACTGCACTGATGGCATCCGTTGTACTGCGATGTTTGCGGAAACCGAATTGCTGGTCCGAAAGGCCATTCACCTCGGCAAGCTCATTCTCCAGCCTATTGCACAGGATCCTCTCGAAGATCTGGCCAGTTGTGTCCAACATGCACAGTGGACGGTAAGATCGTCGAGTTCTTTGACTTCTTTGGCGAGGTTGACTTACTGCCCCACTCGGTGGCCCATGCGTTGAAATCGCCAGCAATTAGCACAGGTGACCTGCTACGTGCGTCTTGTGCGATGTCTTCGATTATTGCTCCAAATTCTGCCAGGGGAACGCTTGGCGCAATGTAGCAGCTGTATACGTAGGTGTTTCCGCATTTGGCTCTAACGTATCCATTTCGAGAGAGGCGTTGGGTGAGCTGGCATGGTGGTTGCCCGCAGCTCCATATTGCAGCTTTGCCATCCGTGCTCTGGTGCCATTGGCCCTCATGTTTTCCCACATATGGCTCGCTGAGTATAGCGACGTCAATGCGCTCCTCCCGTACCGTCTGCGAGAGCAGGTCCTGGGACGCTCTGCAATGATTGAGGTTAAGTTGTAGGAACTTAACCATCTGTCAGGGCTTTGAGTGCCTTCCTGAATTCCGGGCAAGCTCTGCTCAGAGCCGAGTGCGCGGATTGCGTCGGTATTGCACCCTGCCTGATGCAGAGGAGGCATTTTGGTAGGTTTGGACACTGGCTAGAGGTGTGTCCTGTGTCCGCGCATTTGAAGCAGGTTTCCTTCGATACTGCATGCTGACTTCTGCATCTTGAGGATGTGTGTCCGAAGCCCATACATCTGAAACATCGCTTGGGATCGATTTTTCGTCGTATGCGGTACACCACCCATCCAATGCGAACTTTGCCGCTCTCTAACACCTTGTTAGCGATACCGGGTTGCAGGGCCAGTGTCGCTATTTGCGTTCCGCCGTAGGCCTTCCTCATATGAGGAGTTGCTCTTGCAGGTATGTCGCACTCTAGAGACGCGAAGAGAGCGGTCAATACCTCCTCCGCTGTTGTTGTCTCATCAAGGTCGAGTACCTCCACATCTACGGTCTCCTGCATGGCCTTCACTTCCGCTTTTCCTGAGAACACTGCTGATAATGCTGTTTGCAGTTGCTCGGTTGCTGGATCAGAGTTCCGATGCATTCTCAGGATTAGCTCTCCAGATGCTGACTTCCTGATGGTCTTCACGTTGTCTTTTAGGCTCTGTAGATTGGGCGCTGCCTTTACCGTTTTAAGTACCTCAGAGTAAGGAGTTGCCTCTGAGCACTTAACGATGATCGCGTCTGGTCGTCTTGCAGCCTTGCGTCTCGCGTGCTTTCCCTTTACCTCGGTCCACTTCTGTCTTGCCCGGTTTCCAGGTGCGCCGACTTCTTCAGCAGGCGGCGTCAGGGGCTGAGACAGGTTCTGCTGCCTTGGCTTTTGGCTGGGCGCTGCGGTTCCATCTCCAGTTTTCCTCTTAGGTTGGGGCTTAGGCCGGCTCGGAGTTTGACGATTTGGGGCCGGATTTCGTTCTCTCCGCCACGCTGAGGTCTGCACTGCGATGTCCCTGCCTGGTACCTGCAGTGGCAGCTTCGGGGCCTGGTTGGATCGTTCCGGCGGAGTCGTTTGTTGGCACTTTTCAGCCTGATTGCGGACGGTGATGGCGTCTCGAGATCCGTTTGCTTTGTGAGTAGATAGTTGTGATTGCACAACTAGTTGCAGCTCCTTCATCCTAGCAAACATGCTCTTCATCGATTGATTAATGCTCCTCACTTTATTTTCATTAATCCTAAAGAGCACTTCGTCCAGTAGCGCGCCGATTTCCTCTATCTCCGTGATAGGTGCTTTCTCTCTAGGCTTCTTATGCGGCTGGGTCTGGTTTGTGGGACTTGTCATTGCCCGCTTCGGAGTTGTATCCTCTTCACTCGCCGTTTTAGCATTGAAGGTGAAGATCTTCGGTTGCATAATGGGCGGGGCAGACAATGGTGCATGGGCCCCCGAAGGGGGCGTATGTTGGAGCCGAGAGACCTTCTGGAAGGCTGCCAGCTCATCTTCCATTGTTGTTGTTGCTGAGGCTGCTAATGATGGTGATGGTTCACTTGTCGCGATATCCGGTACACCAGCCAAGTGGGCCACTGGTGTAGCAGAGGTGGGGGGAATGTTTGTTAGGGCCTCCAGAATCCGTGCCCTAGCCGTGTCCGAAGACACGGGTGGATTTCCACAATGGTGGGTGCCACCTGGAGTAATAATGTTTTGACGAGACATTCCTGATTGTTGTTGTTGATGGTGCATTTTACCTACTGCCAGGATAAATACTGCCGGCTGATTCAGCGCAGACGCAGACCACGGGGCCGCTCAATGTGAGTTCAGACGCTCCGTGGGTTTTTGTTGAGTTTTTATACCTGCTCCCAGGTTTTTTCCCCACGGCTGCCGTTGCTGCTGTTGCTGCTGTGCTGCCGATGTGGTGTTGCTGTTGTAGCTGTGCTACTGTTGCTGCTGTGCTGATATTGTATTGCTGCATTGTTGCTGCAGTGTTGCTGCTGTGTTGCAGAGGTGTTGCTGCTGTGCAGCTGCTATGCTGTAGCAGAATTGCTGCAGTGCTGCTGCCGAGTTGATGTTGTGCTGCTGTTGCTCATGTGCTGCTGTTGCTGCTGTGCTGCTGCTGTGTTGCAGCAGGAATACTGCAGTGATGCTGCCGAGTTGCTGCTGTGTTGCAGCAGTGTTGCAGCAGTGTTGCTGTTGCTCATGTGTTGCTGTTGCTCCTGTGTTGCTGTTGCTGCTGAGCTGCTGTTGCTGCTGAGCTGCTGTTGCTGCTGAGCTGCTGATGTGGCGTGGAGCTGCTGTTGCTTCTGTGCTGCTGTTGCAGCTTTGTTGCTGCAGTGTTTCTGCTGTGCTGCTGCTGTGCTGCTGCAGTGCTGCTGCGTTGCTGCTGTGCTGCTATTGTGTTGCTGCTGTGTTGCTGCTGTGTTGCAGAGGTGTTGCTGCTGTGCTGCTGCTATGTTTCAGCAGAATTGCTGCCGTGTTGCTGCTGTTGCTGCTGTGCTGCAGAGGTGTTGCTGCAGTGCTGCTGCTGTGCTGCTGTTGCTGCTGTTGCTGCTGTGCTGCAGAGGTGTTGCTGCAGTGCTGCTGCTGTGCTGCTGTTGCTCGTGTGCTGCTGTTGCTGCTGAGCTGCTGCTGTGCTGCTGTTGCTTAAGAGCTGCTGTTGCTGCTGTGCTGCAGAGGTGTTGCTGCAGTGCTGCTGCTGTGCTGCTGTTGCTCATGTGCTGCTGTTGCTCATGTGCTGCTGTTGCTGCTGAGAAGCTGCTGTGATGCAGCAGTGTTGCTGCTGTGTTGCTGCTGTGCTGCTGTTGCTCATGTGTTGCTGTTGCTGCAGAGGTGTTGCTGCAGAGGTGTTGCTGCTGTGATGCTGCTGTGTTGCAGCAGAATTGCTGCAGTGCTGCTGCCGAGTTGCTGCTGCATTGCTGCTGTGCTGCTATTGTATTGCTGCACTGTTGCTGCTGTGTTGCTGCTGTGTTGCAGAGGTGTTGCTGCTGTGCTGCTGCTATGTTTCAGCAGAATTGCTGCAGTGCTGCTGCCGTGTTGCTGCCGTGTTGCTGCTGTGCTGCTGCTGTGCTGCTGTTGCTCATGTGGTGTTGTTGCTCATGTACTGCTGTTGCTGCCGTAATGCCGTTCCAGCTGAGCTGCTGTTGCAGCTGTGTTGCAGCAGTGCTGCTGCTGTGTTGCTGCTGTGCTGCTACTGTGCTGCTGTTGCTCATGTGTTGCTGTTGCTGCAGAGGTGTTGCTGCTGTGTTGCTGCTGTGTTGCAGATGTTGTTGCGGTGCATATGTGGAGGGTCCCACGTTGGCCACAAGATTTCTCTCGGCGGGATGGGGGTTATGCCGCCCCTGCTCGGTCGCCAGTGCCCCGCTTTTTGACACACCGCCGAGGCGGCAGGGGATGGCTCGGTCAATTTCTTGACGCTTTATGTCCGTTGAAAGTCCAACTTGATGCACTTATGACTGCTAGGGTCCAGATCCATATCCTTGTTGTGGACGGACAGTCAAATGAGCCAGGAGTACGATACAATATAGCACCATAGCATAGAATATCCCAATATAATAATATGCCACAGTGCTACCCTGCACAATGCAACACATCATGCACAAGTATACATATATATACATGTATGTATGCTTATCCATATACAAAACAACACAAAACAAAACAGTTTAATACAATAAAATATAGTATAATGCAATACAGTATCATACAGTATAATACATAACGTTGATAAGCCAAGCTCAAATTCAAATTTGAATATGCCCGCCGTTTGGGGACGGCTGGTCACTCTGATTTCGAGGAACGATCGTGTATGGCATTTATCCCGCATATCGATATATCGATATTGCTCGCACTAGGAACTAGTTCGTTCACCATCTGTTTTTCCACTCACGTGAAACATCAAGCATTGTTTTGCAGTAATTAGCTATGAAAAATAGTTAATTTGCAGAATAATTGATATGCCATTGGGAAATGGCTGGAGCGGCAATCACTCTGCTTGGTGGCAACTCCTGCCAGGAGTAAGGGAGGCAACTATCGTGCGGTTGATGCGTCAGTGTGAGTGTGTTGATGTTATAGCAACAACAATATGTGGTATATGGCAGCAAAAACACTCAACGCCATGTTAAGTGTGCAGGCGGATTGGCTAAATTAAAAGCCGCTAAAATACCTGAACTGGCCAGGTCTGGCCTGCAGAATAGTCCCGCGTTGGGCCAAGCTTCTGGGGTGAGTATGTCGATCTTGCTGTGGCTTCCACCTATCGGTTTTTATGCCTTTTTAGCGACCGGGCAAAGCCCTCTCCAGCAAGGGACAGCCACGGTTGGCGACCCATTAATCAGCGAAAGAAACCCTCCTGGCTGGTGCCTTCATAAAGACGACCGTGAGCAGCCCACTAGGCAGGCAAATACCTATTTAGGAGCTGCTGTCGCCCGGAAAACACGCCCAAAAAGGTAAAAAACTACGCGTGCGGTAGGGAAACGCGTCCTGCTGCTTTCACTTTCACTCACGCGTGTGTGTGTGTGCGTGCCTGTGTGTGCCACTGCAGCCACAATAACAGCAACAACAGCAACCACGTTTGCTACGCGTGAGTGTGTGCAGCCACACCAACAACAACAACAGCAACTACATTTTGCACGTGTGTGTGTGATAGTGCAGCCGCAGCCGCCGCCGCCATAACCACAGAACATTTTGGCGCGCGAGTGCGGTCGACGCCGGCAGCAACCACAAAGCGGCAGCGCAGCTTCCACAGCTGCCCCAACGATACTCTCTCGTGTAGGGCAATCTCTCCGAGCAATCCACGGCCACCGGCCGACAGCGGCGAAGATCGCACGCGAAGTGTGAGGAGCAGCGAAGCAGCAACGAGCCACCTGCGGAAGCAGAAAAACCACACTTGGGTTTCCACGCTGTCATCAGCGGGTAAGCAGGCTAGAGGCCTCTGTCCTCCTTTCTTTTCTTGGCTCCGCCTATGGAGCAGTGGCATATTCTTCCTTTGTGTGCACCAAAAGAAAACCCAAAATGTAACGACCAAGAACTAGGAGAAATAAAAGCACGTGGACGATAACTTGTGTACGATAGTGGCAGGTGGTTCTTTGGTAGTTTTATGTCCTCTTTCTTTCCAGCGAGATTTAAGGAAACTTGATGCGGGCCACGGGAGGCGGACGCGGGATCGTACCGACCGGCCGGACCTGGTTCTCCGGGGGCGATTCGGGAATAGAGTTTCGGTCTGTTCCGTTCTCTATTCTTGAATCCTCTCCGGGGATCAGGCCTGGAAACACCTGGACCCGGTTCGTGGATAGAATTTCGGTCTGTTCCGTTTTCTGTCCACGGATCGGACCAGGCGGCTGGGTCTGGACGGCGCTGGGATATTCCCGGAATGAGATTTCGGTCTGTTCCGTTTCTCATTCCTGGGAGGACCACCCAGCGGCGCCGGAGGGGACGATTCCGTGTCTGGTTCTTGGACCCGCATCATGGTCGACGAGCCCTAGGAGGCGGACGCGGGATCGCACCGACCGGCCGGACCTGGTCCTCCGGGGGCGGTTCGGGAATGGAGTTTCGGTCTGTTCCGTTCTCTATTCTTGAATCGTCTCCGGGGATCAGGCCTGGAAACACCTGGATCCGGTTCGTGGATGGAATTTCGGTCTGTTCCGTTTTCTGTCCACGGATCTGACCAGGCGGCCGGGTCTGGACGGCGCTGGGGCATCCCCGGCATGAGATCTCGGTCAGCTCCGGTTCTCATTCCGGGATGCACTGCCCAGCGCCGCCGGAAAGGGGCATCTCGCGTTTAAATCCGAAACCGAGGGGCTCAGGAGGTACGATGAGGACGCAACGGGTTTCGGGAGTCCTTTCCTCGTCCTCCTGGGCCACTCTGGGGCTCGCGCAGGGGTCATTTTCAGCCGATCTCCGAGCGAGAGCGTCCACATACCCTCGGACGTTTTCGCCGCTCATTCCAGTCGTCCCAGACGATTACAAATTTTTCTGTAACAGACCCTGGCCGGACTGAGACGCCGACCCCGGCTGGAAAAGCTTCGTTACAGATGGCGCCCGAGCAGGGACGTCTGGAACAAAATTTCTAATTGGACATTTTGTCTCTTTTACCAACACGAGCATCGATATCGGCAGGCCATCTTTTTTTTATCTTCTTTTTTTTCTTATTAGAAAAAAAAAGAACCACGCCACTTATCGTCACAAAATGTAGGGTATTATAGGGTCATTCTATTTCTCCATGTTATACTGTGCAGCACGTTAATACAAAATCCATATGAAAGGCGAGCCCGTCAGAAAAGTCACTCACGGGATTTTCACACGCACAGGATTTTCACATTTTTCCACTAGACGCTGAAATATTATTGCCCATGTAGCTAGTTGTACTAACAAAATACCCTGTAGAACATTATACATTTATATTTTCCCACGCGATATTTTTCCACGCGGCATTTTCCCACGTGGCATTTTTTTTTTCCACGCGGCATTTTCCTGAGCGGCATTTTTTACGCAGTCAGCGGATTTATTTTTTCGCCTACGCGAAATATTTATCCCCTTCCCTTATGCGCCCAGGCGGACGCCTGATCTTTGGGCAAGTCATAATTTTTTTGGAAAAGTAAATTTTCACCTGATATGCTCAAACGCGAAAAGTCGAGTTCTCGTAAGAGGCGATAGAGCCGTTCTTCAGCGAGGATTTGGACGAGGGACAAGAGGATTAATATACCTGCCGCCAGGAAAAGTGTACGAAACCACAGAGAAGCCCGGCCGAGCCGCTGCGATATTTTTTTGAAAAAAAAGGGTATTTTTTTTGAGGGGTAATTTTTTTCCAACGGGCCATATTGCTTAGTCTCCATTTTTCTCTCTTCGCACCCAGTAGCAGCGTGCCCACACATTAGCAGCACTAGTTCTCAGCTCTGAGGGAGATTTTGTTGCTGCTTACAGATCGCGAGAGACCGGGAGAGAGAGAGGCGGAGGTCACGACGCCGGCATAGCCGCAGCATGAATCGCGAGCTACGTCATTGCGAGATGCGCTATCACGGCGCACCCGCGCTGCCCATCTCCATGGAGCCGAGCAGCCGCTCAGGTGTGGAGCCGCCACCAAACAGCCCACGGCATTCAACGGACAGCCAGTCGATTAATCCCAACACCGTTTACCCGGGCGTCACACACTGGGGTGAGAGACCCCAAAAGTGACGATTAATTCAACCGTCCAAAAATTTGATCATGTTATAATTTTTTATTTTGTGTTGGATCAATAAAAGTATAAACCAATAACTTTTGAGTATTCCGTAGAGTATATATTTTTTTTACATTTTTTTTTCAGACAATTTTCCTAATATTTGGCTTTTTTTCACAGCAAAAAAAGCAATTACATTGTTTTCAACACTGAAATTTTCCCTTATCTATTATATACCCATGCAGACTATATTCATGAAGAATAATAAGAATCGGTTGACTATATAATATAACTATATAACTATATATATATATAACGTACTAAAAATGCATGAAATATTTTTTTTTTAGAAATAAAAAACGGGTCATATATGTATAATTCAAAGTTTATTAATGATAACAAAAATTATAAATAATATATACATTAATCGGACTCGATATAATTTTCGCTTTCTTCTTCTTTGAATTTGCAAGATCTAAAATAGTGTTCGTAAAAATGCAATTATATAGGTCAGCTAAAATCTTTCGTAACATATGTTGAAACACCCTAGCTTAAGACGAGAAACACAATTAAAAGCATACTATTTATTACAAATTTAATAGACATATATGTATATTTTAACTAATGACGTAGATCACAATTAGACGTTCACTGTTTATAAGAGTACACTAGTACATACGCTTTACTTCGCTTTCCATTTATTAATAAAATAAATTTATTAATTAAAGCTGAGCTTAGAGTTGATCTCTTACTTTGTTTTGCTAATCACTGCGGACGGCAGTCCGCGCTAGTGACGAAAGCAGCACGAAGGGTGCGAAGACGACTAGCATATATACACAGGAAGAATGGAAGATTTGTTATGACTGTCCGATCAGGTCGAGTTATATACCGATCGAAAGGTATCAACTTAACTTACAAATGTGCATACTAAGACTTTTGGAATCTCACCTGGTTCGTGAGTTAAACAGGTATAAGTGGGAGGGGAAAAATTTAAATTATTGTAGCTACTGGGGCCGTTGGAGCCTTTTTGAATTTTCGTTGAATTTTTTACAATTTTCATCAAAAATACGCGTCGAATGACACCTCGATCATCAAAATCGGACAACCGGTTCAAAAAATAATTAATTTTGAAATTTTTAGGGGCTTTCCGAAAATGAGATGAAAAGTCAGTCTGTTTGTTTGTTTGTTTGTATCAAAGCGTTGATTTAGCTTAAAAGTTTGAATGAGGACTTGTTCCCGATCAAAAATCTAGAAACGTTTGTTCTACGACTTTTTCGAAAAAAAGCTAGTTTAGCGGGAAATCGCTAAAAACCGCTAAAATTAAAACCGTTATAGCAGTCAAACGATGAAAGCTACAGATGCGATCTATATATCGTTGAAAAGGTATTTTGAAGGGCTGTTATGCATACCTTTTAACTTTCTATATACACAGGTATTTTCTAAAGTACACAGGTAAATTGCTACAGGTGACATAAGGTATTTTCCCCCACATTTTGGCGGTTTTTGAGAAAACGCCGCTAACGATTTTTTTTAAATTTCAATATGTTTTAGTTTGTAAAATTTCGCGTTTTTTGATATATGACACAAAAAATTGTATTGATAGGTTTGGAAGATATAACCTATTAACTGAATATATACGTTTTACTTTGAATTGGAATAGGGCAGCAGCAACAAAGTGTCATAGCAGCCAGTTTGTTTGTTTGGATCAAATCGTTGATATAGCTTTAATGTTTGAATGAGGACTTGTTCCTGTTCAAAAATCTGGAAACGTTTGCTCTACGACTTTTGCGAAAAATCGCTAGTTTAGCGGGAAATCGCTAAAAACCGCTAAAATGGAATTCCCCATAGCATCCAAACGATAGAAGCTACAGATGCGATCTATATATCGTTGAAAAGGTATTTTGAAGGGCTCTTTCTTTGCTTGCAGCGTAATGCGGAAATTACCTGTTAGCTGAATATATACATTTTACTTAGAATGGGAATAGGACAGCAGCAGCAAAGTGTCCTAGCACCCAGAGTTTAAGAGTGCTGATTGCTTTAGCGCTGGGCATGTTTGTTTGTAAAAGGGACCAGCGTTGCCAGACAATTTGTTATAGCTTGTACAAACAATAATCAAAGTTGACAAAGCTATACTGTCACAAAATATTGCAATTTCAAAGTTTCTGATGTCTTATTCAAAAATTTCTGATATCCCATAAAAAAAACCTCTTTACGAGGTAAAAGTCTAGTGACGAAAACCTTTCCATGCCCCAAAATTTCTGATATCCAATTTTGTGACGAATAATATTAAGTTTTACATATAAATTATTTTAAACAAAATTTTTGCATTCGGCACTGCGCAAAACAGTGAATGAATTTTATTTGGTATGAAGAATTGATACATTTTAGTGCAATGTGCCGAGTGCCAAAATTTTGTTTAAAATAATTTATATGTAAAACTTAATGTTATTCGTCACAAAATTGGATATCAGAAATTTTGGGGCATGGAAATGTTTTCGTCACTAGACTTTTACCTCGTAAAGAGGTTTTTTTTATGGGATTGCAATTGACAGATAGCTTACAGCTGACCAAAACAGCTGACAAAAACAGCTGACCGAAACAGCTGACCACTTAAAAATGAAAAAGTAACTCTGTTTTGTGATTTTCAGCGCAACTTTGAATTCAAATAACTCTCTTGGGGCAAAACGGGGCGCAAAACCCCTTGGAGGGCACTTAGACAGATATGTTACAAATTTAATAAAGAAAGAATGGTTACGTTTGGTTACGTTTGAAGCAACTTTTGCCTATCTAAAGATAAAAATACCTCTAATTTCACAGGTACTTTTTATTTAAATTTTTTTCCATATAATTACTAAAAATTTTTGAATCAAACAAATTTACGAAAATTGTTAAGGATTCAAATTTATTGTTTCCATTTTCAAAAATTCTTTTTTGCAAATTTTTTTCGTGAAATTCGTCATCAAAAGTGACAAAAAATATAATTTTTTCGTATTTCGAAAATCGAAAACACAAAGTTTCAACTTTGGCGTCACGTTACAGGGTTTCTATTAGACATAGAGCCATAATTTGTTCACTCCAGAATGCAGAATTTTATCTACTTTGACCACATATTAATTTAATTTTGCAACTCCAAAATTTGTATTTTGAATTAATCGTCACTTTTAGGGTCTCTCACCCCAGTGTGCGCCGTCTGCATTACCTAAAGCTAACGACTGTGCTAGCGATGGGTGATGCATCTGGAGTTAGGACGACGTTTTCTTGCCTAGCGCCGTCTGCATTACCTAAAGCTAACGACACCGCTAGCGATGGGTGATGCATCGCGGGGTTAGGATTTCTAAAAATTTGCAAAATTTCAGAAGGAGAAAGGCTGCCAGACTGTTTAAAGTATTTAACGAAATAAGGTCACACTGAGGTTGGTATTGGTATTGGTTGTAAAAGATTCTAACTTTTCTTGGTCCGGTGGCTCTACGGTTAGAGTCGCCGACCTGTCAAAATTAGAATTTTCAGTTAAATAACTAGGGTTCAAATCACACAAATGATAATATTATTATATATCATTCGAACTATCTTTTTTTGATCTATTCCTAGATCAATAAGGTGCATAGGGTCTAAGGGGAATTATCATGCCAATCCCAAACTTTTCTAATATGGAGTCATTCTCTAGAAAATAGTCAGATTTTAAATTTAAATAAAGAGATGCAATTTTTTTAAAATATTAAATTGATTTTTTACAGTGGCAAAAGCATTAAAAAAAACAAGAAAAAGAGACGCATGAGCTAAAACGAAATAAAGAGAATGCTTGCTATATACAAAACAGCTGTTAATTGAAATTTAACTTAATGATATCATAAATTCGACTACAGAAACTTAAAAAGGTCACTAACTAGCTACAGTGTTATCACTTTGCCACATAACACAAACATTATAGTTTCTGAATACCCAAGTTGTTTCAAATATATAATACATATTTGTATTTGACATAAAGTGGGTGCATATTATTCCAATTAGTTTTCATCTTTGTCTGTGCCAATTCTAACAAGAAAATGTTTACCAAAAAGGGGTTTAGTAAGAGAAACATACGGCGGCTTGCCGCTTCTCATAGACGCAGAATGGGTGTTGTTACTCCTAGTCCAAAAAGGGAAGTAGAAAGTCAAGATAACTTTCAATTAGCAGATAACTTTGCTGATAGTGTTGATTTCATTAAGGACGTTAATATTGATGAAAGTGTTAAAAGCGATAATAATGAATGTTTAGCATCTAAGATAAAAGAGTGGTACGTGGAATTTAACCCAACTAGAAGTTGCACGCGTGCCTTATTAAAGATTCTTAACGAATCTGGAGTTGACGATCCTGCGCCTGTTGAAGCCTTGCTAGGTTTCTATGGATGTGGGCATAGATGGATTGCCTCTCTATAAAAGCTCTTCCAATAGTTTGTGGCCAATTTTGGGATATTTTCGTAATGTCCAAAATACCGAAGTGTTTCTATTTGGCACATTTCTGGGAAATAAAAAACCCACTAACACTAATATTTATTTATCAGATTTTGTGAACGAACTGAAACGCATTAGAATGGACGGCGTTCAGTTAGAATTCACTAACATTAAAGTCAATTGCCACGCATTCATTTGCGATTCCCCAGCGAAAGCCATGATCTGCGGATTAAAAGGCCATACAGCCTATCATGGCTGTATGAAATGCACACAAGTGGCTACTCGCATACGAAATCATATGGCCTTTTCAGCCACTCGAGGCATTAAAATTAATGATGATGAATATGCGTCTAGAAAATATGTTGACCATCATCTCAAATATTTTCTAGAGAATGACTCCATATTAGAAAAGTTTGGGATTGGCATGATAACCCAATTCCCCTTAGACCCTATGCACCTTATTGATCTAGGAATAACAAAAAAGATAGTTCGAATAATATACAATAACGACAGCATTAATTTTAAATTTACTAGCGTTCTTAAAGATAAACTTAATATTTTAATTTAATAGAAAACCTAGAAGCTTTGAAGAAATAAGCAGGTGGAAAGCCACAGAGCTTAGGTAATTTATTTTGTACACTTGTATTGTTATTTTGAATTATTATTAAATTATTAAATTATTATTCGAACATTCTTTATTTGCACTTCGGATATAGGGCTCTGTTAGCCAAGTCCAATTATTTACAAAATTTAAAATAGATTCAAAAGATCTTTGAATATTTTGTAATAAATTTTGCTAAAATATATGGAGCACAAAACATTTCTTATAATGTCCATAACATTCTTCATTTGTGCGAGTCTGTCCAAGAAATGGGGTACCTATGTACATGACTTTTCAGCCTATAAATTCGTAATTTCATGCAAGATATTAAGAAATAGGTAAGGTGTCCGTCTAAAATTAAAAATAGGTATGGGGATAGGCGAATTAGAGTCAAAGAGGAAAAAACACCATTCATTAGGAATAAAAAAGGTAGCATTTTAAAATATATTCATAATCAATATACCTGAATGTAGTGGAGGCGTCACAGATAAAAAAAGGCACTTTTGACTTTTAAGTTAAACTTTATTTCACTATGTAGAAATGCACTTTGTGTGCTGTGGCGGTAGAATATAGAATGTATGTATGTCGTAACAGTGACATATGTTTATGTAAATCAAAAAGAGTACATGTCAAGTAACATACATATGGAGAGTAACATACATATGTAAGTGGAATGCTAATGCTAGCGTTAATGTTATTTACATGTGAATTTGGAAACTTAACATATGTATGTATAATGAACAGCTGGCCTCGACATACTCCCCCCTTGCAATGTATTGCAACTGGATTTACTGGCCACATGTGCCGGATAGCACCCAACCAAAAGCCGTGTTTTGGGCCATTGGCAGACCGTTGGTACTCGGCAAGATACCGGGGTGGATGATGTGCGGATACACATCGGCACCGAGCACCAAGGAGACCGTGGCAGGGCGAAACCAGCGTTCGTCAGCTAGGACCACGCTTTTGAATTGGTCTCGAACGTCGCGCTCAATCTGCATGAGTGGAGTGAGACAACAAAACTGGGAGTCAACTTTTAGAAGGACTTCCCTGGCGAGGTCGGACGTTCTTGATCGGAGAACCGCAGTGCAGACGCCTTCCACACCAACGCGGCTGACGGATAGCCCGAAGGCATTTGCCAAAGATGCGATGATGCGGCTGGTCGGACTGCACGGGTCGATCAGAGCTCGCGTCTCGAAAGTCTTCACTCCGTTGTCGAACAGAATGAGTGCTGTTGGAAGTATGCTAACAGCATTGTGCTGCAGAAGCGAAGTCAGCGAGGTACGAAGAGGATCGGCTCGAGGTGCTGACGGAGATCGCCGCCGAGGTGCTGGTGGTGACGAAGATCGAGTCGACGCTGGGGACCGCGATCTTGGCGGCGTGGTTTCTCGTCGTGGGGGGCGTGCCTCACGCACTTCCCTGAAGTGGAGCAACGTGTGGTGGTCTAAGTCGCACTTCTTGCAACGGCCGTTGCTGCGGCAGGATTGCCCGGAGTGCTGGTGGGCCAGGCAGTTGGGGCAGTACTTATTAACAAGCACTGCTCGAAGGCGCTTCTCAGCCGTCAGCCGCATGAACCGCTGACCCTTTCGCAGTGCGTGCACTCCTCGACAAACTCTGCACCGGAATGAGTTTGTCCCAATGGGGCGGGCGTGTGGTGAAGGCTTGCGTGCTGGCATCTTTGCGATGTGTTCGGAAACTAAAAAATAGTAAAGTATATATTTAGTGTGGACGAAAAATTCTTGACAGAAATTACACGGAGTTAAAGCCAACAGGTCAGTGGAGTCTTCCGACATTGGAGAAATCGGTCGAGAGTTCAGACAAGCTTCGATTTTTGCCAAGAGAGTTGAAAGCTCTTCGAACGTATATTTGACAGTGGATGTGGACTTGTAAAACAGGGCCTTGAAACTTTTAACCCCTGCTTCCCATAGTCCGCCCATGTGTGGGGCGCTCGGTGGATTAAAATGCCAAGAGAGGCTTTGATGGCTGTGTTTGGATATGACCCCAGTTCGTAACGCTTCGAGGAAATTTCGCGACAGAACCTTTTCCGCCCCGACAAAGGACTTGCCGTTGTCGGAGTGCACGCGCTTAGGACAGCCTCGTCGGGCCACAAATCGGGAGAAGGCAGCCAGGAACTTCTCGGTGGTGAGGTCGCAAGTGGCTTCGAGATGAATGGCTTTTGTGCTGAAGCACACAAAAACGCAAACATAGCCCTTTGTGATCAAGCATGCGCGGCCGGTATAATTCTTGACCTCAAAGGGTCCAGCAAAGTCAACGCCTGTATGTGTAAAGGGTCTTGAGAAAGTTGCTCTCTCCGTGGGTAAGTCCCCCATCATTTGTGTCTGTAGCCGCTTGCGGTAAATTACACAGACCTTGCAGGAATTGATGATGGACTTGACTAGAACCTTCAGTTTTGGGATCCAGAACTTGGATCGGACAAGACGCATAACTAGTTGGTTTCTCCCATGCAAGGATATGCGGTGGGTGAAACGGACCAAAAGTTTTGCAAACGGGGATGAGTAGGGAATATTGATTGGCTGGCTTTCATCATAATTCAAGGAATGGGATGCCCTCACGTTGGTTTGCTGCCCATCAAGGACACCTGCTGTCGGAGAAATGGGTTCAAGTTTCTAATAGAACTTGAGACAGGAATTTGCTGCTTTGTGAGCAAACAGCCATACTCCTTTGCGTACTCTCTCCGCTGAGTGAGGATACAAAGTTGCTCCTGAGCTATGGATAGTTCATTGGAGCTGAGCTCAACTGGACGTGGAGAGGACGAATCCCGGCATCCATTTATAAAACGGAGTACATAGGCAGTAACGCGAAGCGCTCTATGGAAATCAGAAGACCTGCCAAGAAAGTCCGGAGTCGAAGGCGTTTTCGCGAGATTACACTTAATAGTGCACTGCTCGACGCAAGTGTCTGGGATAGAAGCAGACGAAATTGGCCACTGTTCCTGAGCCAGGTGAAGCCATTCTGGCTCATGCCACCACAGAGCGTTGTCTATTAGTTCTTGTGGCCTGTTCCGAAGAACTTGTGAGATGGTTCGGAGGGGGCTCAGCTGAGGCCACCAGGCGGGTCGCGGGTGCGGATAGCGAATGGCCACCCCTCGGGGTGGTTAGCTGCGAATAGCGGGGTAATAAGCAGTCCCGGACAAACAGCGGGTACGATACCGATCATTGTACCGACAAGGCGTTTGTGTTGCCGCCTTTAAAGCATAGCCTCACACACCCCCAAACTCCCTCACAAGTACCTACCTCATCCTCTCCCCTTATCTCACTCCGGGCCGGACTAAGAGTGTTACTCGTACCGTGCTGAGAGTCAGCCTGGCTGGGGGCCCGGGTCAAAAACTAGCTCAGTCGCTAACGGTGGGCTCAGGCAAGTGGCGACCGCCTGTTCTAATCAGCCTTATCCGGGCATGCGGACCTCTGCTCGGATGGACCTCACCCTTGTCGCGCTACACGGAACTTTTTATGGATCAAAAAGACTAAAAAAATTGAAACTCCCGCAGGACCTCCCTGCGGAAAGTGTTGCCAGACACTTTGAGGACCGCAACCTTGATAGGGAGCGGCCCTCCAACGTGGTAGACCATCCTCCACGTAGCCAAGCTCCGGGCTCAAACAGGAGAGTGCCGCCGGCACAGCAAAGACGGCCAAGTCTACAAGCAATCGCGGCAACACGCGCAAAGGACCACGGTAGGACCATCCCGACCGATGCGTCCTGCGCTAGCCGCTGAAAGGAGCACGGTAGGACAATCCCGACCGTTGCGTCCGGCACTAGCCGCTGACACACGGCACGAACAACGCCTGCCATGGAAAAGGAATCCTCTGCCGGGCCGAGGAGAACCGGGTGGGGTAGATGACCCCCACAGACGTAGTCTCTGTGGTTCAAGGACCAAGTGGTACCTCCGGTACCTCCAGCAGGGGATGTCGCAGGAAGATGCGTTCGCCAAGGCCAAAGAGCCAAGACCGACGACATCCGAAAACAGGACACCTGCCAAAAGGTCGAGCAGTGCGCTTACACCGCCAACCGACACCCCTAAAAGGGTTCTCGCGGCGGAGCCAACTGCTCAGAGACCCAAAGCAGTGACACCTGTAAGAGCAGAGCACAAAGCTCCAAAATCAGGACGGCAGGAAGCTCTGGATGAGCGCCCCAGCACGTCAGCAGCAGCAGCAGCAGCAGCAGCTGAACCAACAGCCAGGAAGTCCACCTCCTCGGCGCCCACTGAGCCTCGCGCATCCTACGCGGCTGTCGCGAGTAAGGTGAAAGTGGCCGTGTTGCCTGCGGAGTATCCCCAGGTAATTCTCAGTCGCAGGGACCTTTGCGCGCTTGAGGAGGCCATCCTAGATCAGGTCATACTGACAGGATGGGACACTGCCGTTTCCTTCCTTGGAATTTATTTCCGGTCATTGAGTGCACAGACCAGAACTCGGCAGACTGGCTGGCGACGGTAGCATCACAGCTACATTCCTGGAAGGGTGTACCCCTTGATTGTAGGATGGGGGATGACATACCGTCACCCCATACCATCACGATCTACCTGCCGAGAAGTACGGACAGAGAAACGGACGACTTGCTGGTTATGCTGAGTAACCAGAACAAGATCGAGACTCAGGAATGGAGTGTCATCTCTAGGAAGGAGGAAGGAGGAGTTGCCCTTCTGGTACTTGGCATCGACGAGTTGGCCAGGGAAGACATAGTGACCAGAGGTCACCAGCTTTTCTTCCGCTTCGGGAAAATCCCCGTTAGCGGATTGAAAAAGACGGCGGAAAAGACCGCACCCGCGAGCGAGGATCTCCCTCCAGCGGGACTGAATTCGGAGCCGTCCCCGGCTGCGAGCGGATCCAGCGTCTGTTCGGCAGGTCCTTCCAAATTGGTGGAGGATCTTGCCGAGGACGAAGATCTGGCGGATCTTACACTGGATCCCGCCGCAGTTGAGGAGATGGACCAGCAGCCGGCCATGTCGTCCCAGGAGTTGAATGACGAACTGGAAGGAGCGGACGTCACTCTGACGCCACGCGTTGATGAGGGAACTCCCGGCCCCCCTCGTCATGTGATATGGAGCCGCTGTTGTAGTGCGATGACGCAAGTCATCAGCACTAAGCTAGCCCAGGTGAACATCCACCGTGCGAAGGCGGCCTCTGCCGTCCTAGCCAGGATGTTCACCACCCAACACCTCGGGCTAGCTCTAGTACAGGAGCCATGGGTTAACAATGGCATCAAAGGCCTGTACACAGCGGACGCAAAGGTAATCTGTGAATATATATGTGACTTGTGAATGCGTGTACGAGTATGCTGCAAAACAAACGCAAAGTCATGTTGGAGCACCATGACGAGTTTTAGTGGCAATTATGGTAATAATTATGAACATAGTGCATTCTATATTGGCACAACGTCTTGACGGCATATCAAGACAAGCCACAGTAGAACATATACAAATTTAAGTTTTTGTAGTAATGTACAATGGCATACTGCAATAACTAGTCGCAACACGTTGAATTTTATTTCATTTAGGACTGGAAAACCTTTTTTTTTAACCCATGCCGTTACCTTCCTGAGCCACAGAAAAAAAATATAAATAAATAATAAATAATGAAACGAAAGAGACATCAAATTCATACATATGGTAACGTATATGCTTGTGTACACACATATGTGTATGTACGTTTTTATTATACTCGTGTACCAGAAATTGGTAATTCGTTTGTATGTAAGTACACGCCTGTAAAATCTCGACGATAAGTATGTGAATACTACTTAACGAAAACGACAAAACTACAAAGCAGCCTTTTGGGATGAGCAGTAATGGAACATTATTGCATCAGCCGAAACAAAACATTGGTAGTTCGTATGTGTTCACAGGTATGATTTTGACAATTAGTATGTATATTAGGGTGTCCCTTATTTGGTCAAAGTCAATATTTTTCCCATACGGGCCCATTAGGGGCACTCGTAAATTTTTACCTCAATCGGAGTATGATAACCCGTGCCGACTTGGATCGGAAAATTTCAAAATTATATGGGCATTAGGTCAAGTCCCAAGTCACCGTCAGACGATAACCCATTCAAATTTGCATCGAAACAGACTTTAACACTGATTATACATTTTTCGATAATTTTCATGTTTCGATGCAAATTTGAATGGTTCGACTCCCGGTGAAAACTTGGATTTATTTGACCTAATAAACAAAATAAAAAAATAAAAAATTAAAAAAAAATTTTTTTTTTTTTGTGTCCATATAATTTTGAAATTTTCCGATCCAAGTCGGCACTCCGATTGAGGTAAAAATTTATTTCTGAGTGCTTTAGGACCTAATGAACAGAACTAGCCCGTATGCGTTTAAAAATATTGACTTTGACCAAATAAGGGACACCCTAATGTATATACCACTTAACGAAAGTGACGAAACTACAAAACGGCCTTTTGAGATGAACATGGAATGAAACAATAATGGAACATTATTGCAACAACTGAAATAATCATTCTTTCTTGTCTAACATCTGACGTGACCAGTTCGATTTCTCCACAAACAAAAAATTTAGTAAAAATATTTTCACTAAACGGAAAATTTTAATTCGACATTGAAAAATATACTATCAAAAGTAAAAGCTATACAAATTTTACAGTAAGTTCAAGGTAATTTAAATACTTATATTTGTGTATATTCTTGAATAAAAGAAAAAATAAATAAAAAGATAAATAAAATAAATATATATTTGAAAAAAATATTTTTATAAAAATGAAAAAGTCCATACATCTGCATCGCCGCGTATACGTGTACAATGTGTAAGGCACATACACATTATGTGCCGTTTCCGTATGCGTGCAATCATTAATGTAAAGAGAAGAATAATTACTTGATACACATAACCTAAAAAGTTGATGGTCCTAATTCAATATTTTTATACAGAGTGCTCGGCTTACATGCATTAAAAGGAGCTGTATGGTCACCGAAAATAAAAATAAAACCCGAAAGCCAACATAAGCAACCATTCCCTGTGAGTCGTTTCCATTACCTCACACGTGCAACATTGAAGACATCGAAGCAAGAACAAACAATTAAAAAAAAATATATATATTAATAAATCTCGTCATCGGAACCATTGACAGTATGTATTAATAATTAATGCGCAGTTAAGCAAAATACGATTTAAAAAAAAAATTACAAAATAAAAAGAAAAAAGTAAAAGATAAAAAAAAAATATCATGCACATGCATATATAAAAATATATATTAAATACCAAAATACAATATTTTCACAGATTTACATTGACATATACACCGAGATCACCAACAAGCCCGTTGAACAACACTACCCCTTCTCCAGCTTGACTGTTACCACGATATACACGATACAGACGACGTCGTTGCATTTCGAACCGCTCTACTATCATCATTGGAGCTACGCAATCAACTCATCTGCTTCCGTAAATATTTTACATTAGAATTATTATAAGTATTTCATATACACATCTTTCGACATACACCTACCTGGTAAAGAATATCAACACCGGAACAAATAATTATAAATCAAAAAAATGCCCAGAAATAGGTCAGCCGTAAATAACAACGTCAATATGCCAACCCCAGAAAATATTAACGCAACTTCCAATAGTGAAGATGTGATTAATTCATTGAAAATCCCAGATGACATTAAACAAACTCCCTACTTTCGAGGGAAATCCTTGCCTTCTGCACGAATTTATAAAAAATGTTGATGAAATTCTTTCAGTCATAGGTGACATTGAGCAAGCCCCTAACGGTAAAATTCTTCTAAGAGCAATTAGAAATAAAACTAGTCGGCGGTGCTACAGTCGAGCGGTACTCGACTGTCGGAGACCCCGTACTTATTATAAAGATATCTCAAACAACAAAAAGATTTTCATACTAAGACTTTATTTGGACTGATCGTTCCTATGGCAGCTATATGATATAGTAATCCGATTTCAATCAAATTTGGTCAGTATGTATAAGACCATCTTTTATACATGTTCTGTTAGTTTGGTTGAAATATCTCAAACAGCAAAAAAGTTTTCCATACTAAGACTTGATTTTCAACTGATTGTTCCTATGAGATCTATATGATATAGTAGTTCGATTCCAACCAAATTTGGTCAGTATGTTTGGGACCATCCCATGTGCATATTCTGTCAGTTTATTTCAGTTATCTCAAACAACAGAAAAGATTTTCATACTAAGACTTGATTTTCATCTGATTGTTCCTATGGGAGCTATATGATATAGTAGTACGATTTCTATCAAATTTGGTCAGTATGTATGGGACTATCCCATATGCATATTCTGTCAGTTTAATTCAGTTATCTTAAACAACAAAAAAGATTTTCATACTAAGACTTGATTTTCGACTGATCGTTCCTATGGCAGCTATATCATATAGTAATCCGATTTCAATCAAATTTGGTCAGTATGTATGGGACCATCTTTTATACATATTCTGTTAGTTTGGTTGAAATATCGCAAACAGCAAAAAAATTTTCCATACTAAGACTTGATTTTCAACTGATTGTTCCTATGAGATCTATATGATATAGTAGTTCGATTCCAACCAAATTTGGTCAGTATGTTTGGGACCATCCCATGTGCATATTCTGTTAGTTTATTTCAGTTATCTTAAACAACAGAAAAGATTTAATTCAATTTTAATAAAATACGTTTTTAATTTTCTGTTAATAAAAATTAAAGTTCAAGGTCGATAAAAATGTCCTTTGGGCCAAAATTATATTAAATTTTGACTAATTTTTTAGGATATATCTTGACATAATCGAACCGGGAAATCATCGTTCCAAGGATGAAAATTATGCTTAAAGGACATTTCGTCCTTTGGTTTTGTGGAGTTTTAAAAGTCCTGGTCCTAACAAGAGTATTGACACCAAGTTTGTCAGGATCGGTCCATAAACACCCAAGATATAAATGTTCAAAAAAATGAATTTTCAACTCAAAAAGCGCGGACCAGGAATTCATTTTCGTGAAAACATCTTAGAATTGACCACAGAATACGAAAATGGGTTACCATTTTTTGTGAAAAAAATCGATGCACTCTAATGTACACTGCTTGCAGCGTAATGCGGAAATAAACTGCTTGCAAAAATATAGAATCGTTTGTTCTACGACTTTTTCGAAAAATCGCTAGTTTAGCGGGAAATCGCTAAAAACCGCTAAAATTGAAACCCTCATAGCGTCCAAACGATAGAAGCTACAGATATGATCTATATATCGTTGAAAAGGTATTTCGAAGGGCTCTTAGGCATACCTTCAACGTTTATTTTTTATTTAAAAAGGTAGAATGGGAATAGGACAGCAGCTGCAAAGTGTCAAAGCAGCCAGAGTTGAAGAGTGCTGATAGCTTTTGCGCTGGGCATGTGTGTTTGTAAAGGGGACCAGTGTTGCCAGACAGTTTGTTTTAGCTGTACAAACAATTAACAAAATTGTTAAGCTATACTGTCAAAAAATATTGCAATTTCAAAATTTCTGTTGTCTTATTCAAAAATTTCTGATATCCCATAAAAAAACCTCTTTTTGAGGTAAAAGTCTAGTGACGAAAACATTTTCATGCCCCAAAATATCTGATATCCAATTTTGTGACGAATAATATTAAGTTTTATAGGGTATTTACACTGAGGCCCGTATGACGCCGTAACGAAAAAAAGCCGGTATACGGCCCGTAAGTAGGCCTTTACCATACAAAATTTGACAGTTAGGTTTAAATATAAAGGCTCTACGGCGTGCCGGTATTGATAACGGCGTCATTACCGACCTATTTTTGACAAAAAAAAGGTGGCAGCTCTGGTCAAAATTTATAATTAATCGATTTGCCACCACAAAAAACTGAAAATTCAAATCAAAATAATAATTTCTATTTGATATAGAGGAAAAAGATACCACAAGGAGCGCAAAAGATGGAAGAAATAAGCAGCCAGAGGCAATGGCGAAGTTGGCCGAAGCTGCAGACAGGTCTGCTACAGCCATGGACAGCATGGTAAAAATTTTAAGTCGCTTAGTCCACGAATAAAAAAGTTTAAAAACAAAATAAATTAATTATCAAAATGTTTTATTCAAGTTCTTGAACACAAAAATAGTTGCCAAAGCATGTCGTGTCCTTGGCCATTTCTGGTAGTGCCTGCACCAACATATCGAAAGCGGCGCGCTCCAAAAACATATTTATAAACTACATTGGATATGTTGGGCACGTCTCTCTCCCAGAATACGCCGTTATGTTCCTATAAAAAGTGTGGAAAATTACCGTTCTTGTCTACAAATGCACTTTTTACTTACGTGCGCCCAAACTGATTTAGACGTCTGCTCTAATGCAAGATTTAATGAATTAATCTGCACCTTGGATCCCTCACAAGCCGCCAATGCGTGGTTCATGCCTTGGTTTATTCGCATAAACATAATTGTCACTGCGGCAATAGCTTTTGGATCCATATTGTGTGTTTTTAATTTTTTCGCCTTTGTTTACAAACAATTTCACAGTTTGACACTAGACGTCAAAATATCGGTTTTTTTTACCGGCCTACCAGTGTAAACGACTTTCGCCGTAAGCTACGGCTTTTTGCTTACGGGCCTCAGTGTAAATACCCTATAACACATAAATTATTTTAAACAAAATTTTTGCATTCGGCACTGCGCAAAACAGTGAGTTTTATTTGGTCTGAAGAATTGAGACATTTTAGCGCAATGTGCCGAGTGCCAAAATTTTGTTTAAAATAATTTATGTGTAAAACTTAATATTATTCGTCACAAAATTGGATATCAGATATTTTGGGGCATGAAAATGTTTTCGTCACTAGACTTTTACCTCAAAAAGAGGTTTTTTTATGGTTTAATATTCTAAAAACTGTGAGTGTGGTGGCTTTTCGCAATATGCGGAGGCGGGAAGGGGCGTGGCAAAAATTTAAAACAAACTTAATCTGCGTGGGACTTATAGAAGTCTGTGTGCCAAATTTGGTTGCTCTAGCTCTTATAGTCTCTGAGATCTAGGCCCTCACACGGACGGACAGACAGACGGACAAACGGACATAAAAATAACGACTCGGCTGTTGGTGCTGATCAAAAATATATATACTTTATAGGGTTGGAGATGCTTCCTTTTCCCTGTTACATACACTTCAAAGAATACAATATACCCTTTTACTTATGTTTTAAGTAAGTAATAACCATAAAAAAACCTCTTTACGAGGTAAAAGTCTAGTGACGAAAACATTTTCATGCCCCAAAATTTCTGATATCCAATTTTGTGACGAATAATATTAAGTTTTACACATAAATTATTTTAAACAAAATTTTTTTTGCTTAGAATAGTAAAAAATTAAAAAAAAATCAAAAAGGCTCCAACGGCCCCATTAGCTCCAATCATTTAAATTTTGCCCCTCCCACTTACACCTGTTTATCTCACGAACCAGGTGAGTTTTCAAAAGTCTTAGTATGCACATTTGTAAGTTTAATTGATACCTTTCGATCGGTATATAGCTCGACCTGATCGGACAGTCATAGCAAATTTTCCATTCTTCCTGTGTATATATGCTAGTCGCCTTCGCACACTTCGTGCTGCTTTCGTCACTAGCGGGGACTGCCGTCCGCAGTGATTAACAAGCGGAACAGTCGAGTGCACTCGACAGTAATATACCCTGGGCCTAGGCCTCGGCACGATGAAGATTTGATGCCCAAACTAATCCTTAATTATCTTTCTATCGTTTCTGTGGCAGCTAAAAACATATATGATATAAATGAGTGATTTGAACCAATTTGCACTATACCTTTAAATTTTAAAAGTGTATTAAAAGTAAAAAAAAAGTTTAAAAAAAAATTCGCTGAACAAACCAGGAATTAAATCTTCCGATCTTCCGTTTCGCTTGCCGAGCACTTATCACTTTCACCACTCCGCCGCTTGGACTGATGCTGGCAAATTCGATATACAGGGTTGCCCATATTCGACGGTCCCATGTTTTTTTTAAAAAAAATCAAAGAAAAAAATAAAAATTTGGCGGTTGGCAATCTTAATCATTTAATTTGTTCCAAGTAGATTTGTTTACATACATTTTTGAATATATCTCTCAAATGGCCGCCTCTGGCGTTGATGGCGTATTGTGCCCTTTTTGCAGCATTTTCCATCGTTTTCGCCAACATTTCGGCCGGAATAGCGGCTATTTCTTCACGAATGTTGTCCTTGAGCTCTTCTACGGTCCTTGGCTTGTTAACGTAAACCTTTGACTTCAAATATCCCCACAAGAAGAAGTCAGGCGGCGTCAAATCGGGCGAACGCGGTGGCCAGTCCAAATCACCAGAAAAACGGCCCAATGACCGTTTTCGCACTAACGCCGCACCAAACTGTGACTTTTTCGTCATGAAGAGGCACTTCTTCAATCTCCTGAGGATTTTCAGTCCCATATTTACGGTCCCATTCAATGTGAAATGGGCTTCATCGGACATGATAATTTTGTTCCAAAATTCCAAAACTATTGACTTGTTTTGTTGAATGTAAATTTCAACTATTTCAGAGCGCTCGCGTGGCGTGGTAAAAATCTGCTTGGACTGACGCTTCAAACGCGGTATGTCATTAAGCGATCTGACATCTCTGTCAAAAGTTATGGAGTAGCCAGATGGGTCAGTCGAATATGGGCAACCCTGTACATTCTCGATGTAAATTCTGGCAGAGTAAATATAAAATGAATTAATTGACAATTATTTCTCTTTATAGAATTGCCATTAAAAGGTGTTTGACAAAAATTGTTAATACCTCCTTTATATATGGCCCAATCGTGTTAAAAGTTGGGGATTAGTTTCTGGGCATCATACGCCCGTTAAAATAAAAAAAATTTCAAAATTTAACTCAAACCCCTAAATTAAAGGTGATGTCAGCTTTGATAAATTACGGCTCCCACAGTGGACGTGGCAACATTTTAACATAAACTTGTTCTGACTGACATTGTAGGGAGCCTTCATTCCAAATTTGGTGGTACTAGCTCTTACCATCGGACAGACGGACATGGCTATATCGAATCGGCTGTTGATCAAGAAAATATATACTTTATGCCCGTTACATACTTTGGACTTAACTTAATATACAAGAGTATTTTTTATTTTATTTATTTATTTATTAAAAAGGCAAACATTGCTGACTCTAATTAACACATACAATGATGAACAATATTCAATAGATATTAAAAAAAAAATTACAATAGATATAAAGGTGAAATTAATTTACACTCTGCCAGAATGTGCATTAAAGATTTCGCTGCTTGTGACTTCCAGGTAAATATAATCGATTCATGTTAGTTAACTTCATTATTGATAACGGGATTGGTGTTACTATTTATTTGTTTATTGAGCTTCCCATCATTTAAATTACGAATTTATTATTTAATGTGCTAGTGTCACGATGTGTTTCTTACTTTGCACGAAATTATGATCTTTAGACCCCGTGCTTAAAAAAGTACATGAGTCTATTAATTTTTGCCACAAAAAAAGTGCGTGACAGGCAGAAGGAGACGTGGCAGACCATACAGTATACATACATATGTATGTATTTTATCATATTCGGCGAAAGTCAAGCTTTAGTACGAAACCTAAACAAATCTAACAGAATACGCGTCTGGGATGGTTCTGTAAATGCATTCTGACCAAAATTGGTTTAAATCGGTCTACTATACCATATTGCTGCCATAGGAAAAATAAGTCGAAAATTAAGATTGAGTACGCAAACTTTTGTCAATTGTCTTATGCATCCTAATTAAATTGGTTCAGCTCGGTTCATATGGATGTAATACGAACAATTAGTCAAAAATTAACAAGACCATCAAGCCCTCGTCGTGCCTGTGCACAGGGTATGCTCGCTGTGTTCTAATAAATATTTTTTACTTTTTTTAATGTAAATTTAAGTATTATCAGTATATAAGCACATAATATTTAATATTTGTAGCGATTTATGATAATTTATTTTAAGCATATTTTTCTTTTCCATAGTAAGTACAGGGTCTCCGACAGTCGAAAATGCTTGACTGTAGCACCATGATGGAGCAGGCCCCTAAATTTATTAAGCTGTACAATTTTATTTAACTTCCTGTAATCGAGTAGCCAGGATAACATTTGGAAGCTTTAGCGTTTGTGGGCTGATCAAAGAGAGGCACGCTTGCAGCATCAGGCAAATGCTTAAAAGCATCTTCATTTTCTTGCGTGTGTCACCTACGAATAAAGAGGACAAAATGAATTTTTTATAAACTATAATTATTGAATTATTGCAGTGCAGTTAAGATTTCTGAACTCCAAACCAACTCCACAGACGGAAGTCAAGGCAAGTGTTCGCCTTTGGCCCTTTATTGAACCAATAATAACTATCTTCTGTGAATATAAGCTAATCGACATGAAATTTTTTGAAAACACTGTCAATCCTGAAGTTTTTTGCTATTAGATTTTCTCCGTTTGCGAGTGCAGAGGCACAGGTTCAATATCCTCTATACTCTTTATTCTGTATTCATTCACACTAGTATAGATATGTTATCATTATTGTTTTTTTTTGTATTGGATTGGTAGAATAGATAGGAAAAAGAAACACGATTTTGTTTGGGAATATGCATCGATATTTTGATGTACTTAAGTTAAGTAAAGGTAGTTAACTTAGGTTTTACATTTGGAAATCATCGCGCAGGTCATTGTATCGCAGTACGTGCTCCTTTATCTTGGATCCGTCGACCCAGGTGACGAAGTCTTCTAAGTTGCGAGAGACAAGAAAGGCGGGATCCTTAACCATCTCAGGGCCCACACGGACATGACCTTGTTCAATGAGGTCTGTGGCATGCTTTAGACTCTCAGACATTCTCACTGAAAGAAATCAACCAGTCAAATTAACATTTATTAGACACTTTCAGCCCAACGACTACTCACGTTTGACCATAACTACGGGCAAACGACGCCGACAAAAGTGACTTGCTGATGTCTTGCTGGCGCTCTCCAGGGTGAGATGATCGTTGGCAACACCCATGGCGTGCAGTTTGTGCATTAGCATTTCGGTTGCCTCTGCCTTAAATGGATCTGAAGCATCGAGTTTTGCTATTTTCTCGGTAAGTTCTCTTATTTCTCGCGATAGTTTATTATATCTGCAACGAAAATAATTTTAAAGTTAAAGTAATTATTTTACATATGTATGTATGTACATAATACATTTGTACATATGCAGATATCTACGTTATGCAAATCTATGGCCGACGTACTTTGTGTAATCCTCACGTTTTTGTATGTGATAGCGACGTAGGATTTTATTCTCCTTGCTGCTGTTGTCGACTTTCCAAGTAATGAAATCAACCTTTTTTAGCAATTTCTGTTCATGAAATTTTAGTTTTCGCACCATCTTTGTGTTTGTTTTCTTTTGCGATGCTTGCACGTGTGCTTTGTTATTATAGTGTTAGAAATCGTTTCCTTTGTTTGTTTGTTGTGTTGACGGCGCTAAAGGTGGGTTCTCACTGCGTCACAAACGCTTCACAAACGCTGCACAAAGCTGTTCACAACGTCACAAGGCAATGTGAACACTAAATGCATTGTCACAAAATTGTGAAGTCACAAAAATGTGACACTTCAATGTAAACACCACATTCACATTCTGTTAAACATTTTTTGCGAAGGAGGCTGACACAATTTTGATAAAAACTATGTTAACTCCTGTTAAAGTTGAAGCAGCTCAATTGAGCCCAATCCCATTGTGAAAGCACATCGAGCAAGTTGGTTTTCTTTCACATTTGTGAAAACATAAACGTCAAAGCTAATATTTTATTTGTTGTTTTTTCGGGCCTTTAGCATTGATTTTGATTTTTAAAAAAGAAATGGATTCACAAGATGAAACGGAGATTGCTGCTTCGGCGGTCATTTGGCTGTGGCTTTTAGAGGACGACGATGATGAACCCAAGGCAATGATGAACCCCCTGCTGGATCGACGAAATGAATTTGACTCGTGGAAAAGAGGGAGAGCTGCAAAGTCTTTCGTTCAAATTCTAAGCGATTGAGCTACAACTTGCTTCCTTGGCCTCCCGGTTCTTGTAGTTTTCACTACATACACTCCAGAGGCATTCTGACTCCTCCATAGCTTCAATTAGCTTGTGGATTGAATCAGAATGCCACTGGATTGTTACCCGACGTCCACGGCTGATTATCTGCTCCAAATTAATTATTTTTAAAAAATGCAACCTATTTAATTAAAGGACATGTGCATTTCTTTGTTTTTATTCTTTTTGTGGAACTTGTTATTGTTCAATTGCGAGCATTTTGTGAACATTTTGATTCCTTTTGATTTTTTGCGATGCTCTTTTAGTGATGTAAATTTGAGTGGAAACATCGATGTCGATGCTCATCGATGTTTTCAAAATTTAACATCGATGATAGTTAATACATCGGGTCGAAACATCGATGCATCGATGTATGTCAAATGTTTGAAAACCATATCATTTTTAGAGGAAAACTAGAATTTCTAAGATTAATGAAGTTCATTTTCTCTTAAAAACGTATGCTTTAATAGCAGTTTTAATGTTTTAAACCGTTTTTATCTTAAAAGTATAAACGCAAACTACATGAGGTCTTTTTGATGAGAACTTTGAAAAGACATATGAAAGCCTTCTTGAAGCTATAGTATCTCTGACCAATTTAAATAAATTTACTCACTTAGGCATTGCAAACACTGCCCAAATTACCATAAACTGATTGTCAGAGCGGCGAAAATGGCGTGTTGAAAGTGCGGCAGCCGATGTTTTGCAAAACATCGATGCATCGCCATGCAACATCGATAAATCGGCATCAACAAAAACATCGGAAAAAATCGAGAAACATCGCTGAAAAAACATCGATGCTCGATGCATCGATGTTTTTTTACATCACTACTGCAAAGTAAAGCGAAATGAACTAGCTGCGGGAATCACTAGTTCAATTGAATAACTTCTGTGGCTTTGTTTACGTTTTGCAGAGTTCCTTGAGTATTTTACAAATGGCGGCACTTAAAATTATTTAACTTATCCAAAAAGAAACAAAAAATGAGCCAAATTCAAAAAAGGCGCCGAATGTTATTTAACATTGTACTAAACTGTGCTGCCACTCTTGGCACTCCTGTCTGTTAATATGTTAAAAAGAGCTCTGTTGCTTAACAGTGCTCTGTTGCTTAACAGCGGAACTGGAGCAAACTTTTCTCGGCGCGGAAAAACGTGAATTTTTCAAAAATTAATTTAAAAAAATTGAGAAACAATTTCAAAAAAACAACAAAATCCAAAATTAGGTAAAATAATTAACTTTATTTAGAAATTGGTTTTGGTGGCAAAATTGAGAAAAAAACAAAAAAAAATTGAGAAATAACAGGAAATTTTAGAAACAACAAATATCAATAATTCGAGAAAAATTCAACAAATTCTCTGACACAAATTTCAAAGCTCTAGCTCAAAAAACAAAAAAGTTGACTTTTTCGGCCGAAAAAATTGTTCTCAAAAATTTCAGAAGAAATTTTACGTTTTGCCCAGATGCACCAGGCGCGCAGAAGAACGCATAACATAGCAAGTAGATGACGCAGAAAACGTTTACAGTGTTTACAGTGCGTGCGTTTGTTTTGTGACAATGAGTGACATGAGCGAGAGAGAGCGTTTGCAGCACACTGGAGTGACTGGTGCGGCTAGCTATTTGGTGTGGTGAGTTTTAATGGCCGCCTTACCAGCAGTGATGTCATTTCCGCTTTTTTCCCGTCAGATTTGGATTTTTTTGAAGTATGTTTGCGGGAAAAATTTGAAAACAGCGGGCAGCGGGAATTCTAGATTTTTTTTAGCAAATTTAAACATCTTTTCTTAATTTGTTGTTTTTATCAATTTTGAGAACTGTTTTAATTGAGTTTGACGGTTGAAATGTTAAAAATGTATCTAGTATTTTTTTATGATTTTTTGAAAATTGCTAAAAAGCCACTTTTTGTATGAAAAGTAGGATAAATGGGTTAAAATAGCAGTTTTCAAAAATCATAAAAAATACTAGCGAAGAGATTTTTGAAATTTTTTTTTCCTAAAAATTCGAGGAAAAAAGTTAAAAAACGACTGTTTTTTTAGACTCAAAATTTGTAATGGGTACTTAATGAGTTAAGAAAAGTTTTGCACCATTTAAACGGAATTTAAAGACCTTTCCAAAAATATATTTTTTACTGTGAAGAATTGACTTAAATAGCTGCTAAAGTCAAAAAAAGGGCGTACGAATTAATGGTGGTTTGGGCTCGTAAATGCAGCATAACTGCAAAATTAAGTGATTTGCGTGCACATAGTGCTACAAAAAAGCACACCAGCTCTATGGAGGGACAGAATAAGTGCTGTTTTAATTACCAATTACCCCCCAGCTGCCTAACCAAAATAGTACAGCAAGACTATTATCCAAACGATGATGAAGAAAATATTGAAGATATATTATGTAAACTCTAAATTTCGATTAATGTTAACATTTGTATATTTTAAGTGAATTTCTATTTTGTTATATATGAAAATAAGTCTTTATTAATGAAAAACAAACAACAAATTATTTTATAAAAAGCAGCTTTTTTCTTGACCTTTTTTCCTGGGATTCCGCTTTTTTAAGCTTTTTTTTTCGTTGATCCAGCTTTTTATGCTCAGAAAAAAATGACATCACTGCTTACCAGCTGTTTGTTTTCTGACAATGACAATGAGTTTAGTAGAAAAAGTGCGTGTGACGTGCGCGGACGAGAAAAACAAGCAACAATATAGAAACGTAATTCTGAACTGATGAAAAAAGGAGCCAATTCGAAAAAATAAGTGCCATTGCGCCAACAGTACAAAATAGAAACAGTTTTGGCGCAAAAACACCAATTGTGGCAACCGTGAATGGCGGCTACTTTGGACGAAGAATCACCACCAAAGCCGGCTTTCGCCAATGAGGAGGACCCACTTTCCGAAGAGCGACTTGGCTATGTACGCGAAGTTGGCGCTCAGGCGGTATGGAGCTTGTCGTCATGCAAGCCGGGTAAGATTCCATGAACAAAACACAGGATGTACATTAAAGTCCCACTTTAAAGGATTTGGCGTTGAACGATTACGTGACAACATAATGGACACCTACTGGCAATCAGACGGACAACTACCGCACTTGGTTAACATACAATTCCATAAGCGCACCAACATCAGCCAGATCTATATATACACCGATTACAAACTGGACGAGAGTTACACACCATCGCGCATTTCCATACGCTCCGGCACAAATTTCAATGATTTGCAGGAGTTGCAAGTGATCGATTTGACGGAGCCGAATGGTTGGGTCCAGATTCCCATAAAGGATGGTAATGTTAAGTCTCTGCGCACATTTATGCTGCAAATTGCAGTAATTTCAAATCATCAGAATGGTCGGGATACTCACATGCGCCAAATTCGTGTTCATGCTCCCTGCGGCGGTGAGGGTAAACATTATCCACTAGAATTGTTTGGCAAATTCGGCACTGTAGACTTTCAAAAATTCGCTACCATACGTTAATTAAAGATACTCATTATAAAAAACATTAGCGTTCGCAATAGATAAATAAAATAATTCGTCTAGAATAAAATTTCATCTAAAACGATTATATTCAAATATTATACTTGATATCTCGAGCGAAATGCCAAATCGGTGTGTATAATTAGTTGGTTATATTATTTTCATGTCTTAAGTACAAATTAACGAATAAGATTGCGATACTTTTGTTAAAATTATTATCGTTATTTCGATGCAAATGTAAACATGGAAGTGTCAACCAAAGAATGTCTACAAGCTATAAGTTTGTGCGAGGCTCGAAGCGAATTTCGCATTGAATTGTCGTAACAGTTCACAACTATGTATTCAGTTATTTAGCTGCTTTTAATGTTTTGTAGTGACCCTTTTCCTCAGTGCCATCCGGAGGCTCGCAGTCATAAGAGGCTTTCATTAAAAGATCCTCAGTAAAAGCTTCTGCCTTTTGCAAATAGGCAACCACATTTGATATCTGTTCGTACGGGCAATCCATTAGTTGGCATTTGTAAAAGATACGCAATTGTGCGCCAAGGAGTAAGCACTTCTCGAAGTTAAAGAATCCGTTAGCCAGCCTGAAAAGAAGAGCATTTCTTTGTTAGTATCTTAATTTAAACTACGCTTGATTTTGCGTGCCTGGTTTCGTGATTCTCATTAATAAAGTTAACATCATTAAGAAACAGCGAGCAGAATGGTATAATGGCACGCTCAATTTTGTTGGCCGATTCGCGTTCAGATCGCCAAACAGCAGCTTTCATCGTGGAGCGGTAATTCTGATAATCGCAACTGGAATCCATTTGATGCTCTAAAACATCAAGTTTTGACCTCTCCACCTTTGACCACTGCAAGCACAGCTAATGAAGACCTTTATGTTAACATGTTTTTGAGTAAAGCTTACGGTTTTCTTAAGCCGCTCCACGGCTTTCATATTTAAAGCCGTTAATATTGCCATAAGGCTGTTAAAATTGCCCGTGTTGAAGCATTCCAATGCGGTCTCTATCCAAAACTTAACCATCTGTCCTCGTTGCGATTTTTTGCCAAGCTGATAATGTAAGCAAATCATGTTAATAAAGTCCATTTAATTGGGACGGACAAACTCACCTTTACTATCTCCGTGGCAGTCAAATGCGAGAGATTATTGAACCACTGAACATATGCGGCAATGTTAACCTCGGGAAGTTTTGTAGAGCTGCAGATTGACCCCAATGTACTTGCTTTCTTTTGTGACATGCCAGACTTAAGCTCGTTCGCGTTTATCATTTCGACAAACTCTTCTAAGCGTATCTGCGAGAGGTATGCATATTCGATGGCATACAGCTGATGAGCCAGCTCAAAGGCGTTGCTGCACTTGCTCAGCATATTATCCGTCTTATAGACATTTGTGGCAAATCGTTTGAGTGATTTAATACTGCTTTGTCGCCCTAACGAGCTGGCCGATGGCTGTTTGCTCACCAAATACTGTACTTGTGCGCGTCGGCTGGTTTCCACCCGCGCGAGTTTATCGTCAATTCCGTCGAGAAAAGAACAAATGGCTTTGCTTTGGTTATGCTTGCGCAGCTCTTGCAGAAATGCCTCATTGCGAAAATCGTTGGGACATAAACTTAGCCAATGGGTGAGTAAACGTATTAGCAACTCTTCGTGTTCACGGCACTCTTCAATTATTTTCTTCAGCAACTCTTGAATTTGTACAAACAAACGTGCACAGAGCAGAAAGTCAAACGCCATATCTTCGTTATTGGACCTGACCAGGAGCTTGGAAAGCGTGCCGAGATCACCGGCGGCTGGCAACTCTTTGGGATAAGCTGGAGGCGTTCGGCAATCATTGGCTACATTGCCGGGCTTTTTAATCTGAAATTGCGTGCTCTGCAAGACAATATCATTACAATTTTTGGTTATTTATTTGATTTTTCTTCTTACCAGCAAAGCAACCGAAACTACATCAGCCTCATCAGCTGAGCTGGGAATGTCGCAGTACATAGAATCTGTCTGGGTGTCACGACCCCCGCAATGGGTGTAGGGAGCGCTCATTGAGACGCTGTGGAAGAGGCCATCGTGTCCCGAGTCGCAGCTGCTGAGATTTGAACTCTTGTCGCCCAAAGTTGTGACAGTCGATATATTGGAAGTTGAGTCGACGAGCTGATCCGAACCGGTTATGGCTGAGCTGCTGGACATGAGTGAGGCATTTGAGAATGTTTGATTTAACTGGCGACCAACACGGCGTGCAGCTTGATCTGTCTCTGCATCGGTAGTTGCTTGTGACGCACATGTTGAATTCGAATTTGTTCGATATTTGAGTGCGTTCTCCGGCGTTGCACGGACTAATGTATTATGTTGCTTCAGTGGCTGCCATATTTCCTTCTGATGCGACTGATGATTAAAATGTTCTTTGGTTTCGACGCTTCGTTCGTCCAGCACCTGGCCGTTGCGTGAGACCAGAACCTCTTCGGTGGTAGTTAGCGACGATTTGACTGTAAGCGATGTTTCCACCTCAATGGGCTGCTGGGTGAGGCCAGCCCGAAAGAGCAGCTGATTTAGATGCTCCACTGCCGGCATCTGGCCATCGAGAAGAGCGCTCTTAATGGCACTTGCGTCATCGGCAGGCAAGCCATCCAATTTGACCGGAACACCGTTAATTAACAACACCTCTTCCTGTTGAACAGATGATGATGTCTCGCAGTCCACAATTTTAACATCTTTGCCAAAAAGAGATTCCACAGCGTTCATAATGTCTTCGTCCATTTTCGATTAATCAGTTAGTCAAAATGGTATGGCAATTAGATGGTGGTAAAGTTTAATATATATTGGTAAAATGCATATGATCCTGGGGGGTTCTTTGGATTAATATCAATGCACATTGCATCAAGTACATTTCTGTAAAAATTAATTGGAATTATAACATTAAGCTACACATATCGATGCATGAACATATGTATGTAGATACAAAACTACTAATGATAAGCAATGCACATTGGGATTGTTAGCAAAGAGAACGAGAGCAGCCTTGTGACGAGGGGACAACGCCCACCACTTTCCCAAAAAGTGGGCTGGGCCTAAGCTCTTACTTATCACAATTGTAATCACACACCTGCAGGACCAACATTTTGTAAGTGCGTTCCATTAGACGCGCTGCCGCATTCTTTATGGCGTCCTCATATTAATATACATTAACCGCTCGTTTTCAATGATCTGTTTTGTTGGCAATTACTTATTTTTATTTATTTATTTATTGCCCACTCAAGCAGTGTTGGGTTGCGCGGAAAGTTGTAAACTGTTGTTCTTTTAAGCATGAGCACAATAAACTGGTTCAGAGAATAAACCAATATGTTTTACAGCTAGTGATGTAAAAAAAACATCGATGCATCGAGCATCGATGTTATTTTGGCGAAATTTCTCGATGTTTTTGTTGACAACCTAGTACCGACGTGAGATAAAAGGCCTAGCGTAAGTCAAACTTCATATAAAAAAAACGCTAGCGGAAAGCGAAAAAGAAGAAGACGACATTTATCTCCGCTTGTCGGTCCGGACGTCAACTAAACTGAAACTAAAAACGGAGTTGCCAGATAAGGAACAGGCGATGGGCAGCACTGTTTGCAGGCCCAGCGAAACATTGAACTGTTTAGAGTTTCGCTAGGTATATAGGAGATAAATGTCTGGCACAGAAGTGAAAACGATGAAGACTAATTGAATTTGGTCAATAACGACGATAATATTGATAGATTATATTCTAGAACGAAAGCTTAAATGGTTTTTATAGACATAAATTCGATAATTTTGTATTTTTTCATTAACATAGAGGGAGGACCCACGTAAAAAGTTTAAAAGCGATAGGTGCACCTAATACCCGCTGTGCTTGCGTGCCATCGCATATTTCTCCTCTATTAATATTAATATACATTTTTCATTGCCTATTCTCGCCTTTTTTTGCAAATCAGTTCTGCATGTTGATATTTAAAATAAACCGCTGCTGACGCATAGAGTTACCATTCCATTTTATGTTATTTTTTCGTGTTGCGTTGACAACACTGTCTTTACGCTCGTCGACAGCGAAATATTGAGCATTTTCCGCCGCTAAAAATTTATCTCACGTCGGTACTAGGCTTAAACTGAAACCAAAAACGGAGTTGCCAGATAAGGAACGGGCGTTTCCCAGCACTGTTTGCATTTAAGCCTAGTACCGACGTGAGATAAAAGGCCTAGCGTAAGTCAAACTCCATATAAAAAAAACGCTAGCGTAAAGTGAAAAAGACGAAGCGAAATTTATCTCCGCTTGTCGGTCCGGACGTAAACTAAACTGAAACTAAAAACGGAGTTGCCAGATAAGGAACGGGCGTTTTCCAGCACTGTTTGCATTTAGCTGACAGGCCCAGCGAAACATCGAACTGTTTAGAGTTTCGCTATCTATCTATCTCACTCTCTCACAATAACTCAAGCGAAATGGCCGGAAAATGATCAAAAAACAGCAGATTGGTTCTTTTTGAAACAGCAGACAAAATTCTGCTGATTAACGAGGTGGAAAGAGGCCAATACGTGTATTTTTTCATTAATTTAGAGGGAGAATCCACGTAAAAAGTTCAAAAGCGATAGGTGCACCAAATACCCGCTGTGCTTGCGTGCCATCGCATATTTCTCCTCTATTAACATTAATATACAGTTTTCAATGTTTATTCTCTCCTCTTTTTATGCAAATCAGTTCTACATGTTCATATTTAAAATAAACCGCTGTTGACGCATAGAGTTACCACTCAACTTTTTGTTAATTTTCCGTGTTGCATTGGCAACTCTGGCTTTACGCTCGTCGACAGCGAAATATTGAGCATTTTCCGCCGCTAAAAATTTATCTCACGTCGGTACTAGGCTTTAGCTGAGAGGCTTGGCGAAACATCGAATTGTTTAGAGTTTCACTAGGTATATGGAGATAAATGTCTGGAAGACAAGTGAAAACGATGAAGACTATTTGGATTTGGTCAATAACGACGACAATATTGGTAGAACTTAAGCAAGAACGAAAGCTAAAATTGATTTTATAGACATAAATTAGATAATTTTGTATTTTTACTGTAATATAGATAATATAAAAAGTTCTAAGGCGATGGATTCACTCATACGCGCTGTGCCATCGCATATTTCTCCTATATTAACTATAATTAAAATTTTCATTGCCTATTATCTCCTCTTTTTATCAAAATCAGCTCTGCATGTTCACATTTAAAATAAACCGCTGTTGACGCATAGAGTTACCACTCAACTTTTTTTTATTTTTTCGTGTTGCTTTGGCAGCTCTGGCTTTACGCTCGTCGACAGCTAAATATTGAGCATTTTCTGCCGCTAAAAATTTATCTCACGTCGGTACTAGGCTTCACGTCGGTACTAGGCTTTAAGTAGCGTGTCCATGTCATAAAAATATATAGTTATTAAAAACAAAACTTAAATGTTTCCGAAGCTCTGCAATTTCCAAATGCGCGCCTTCCTGTGACGCGTTGAGCGTCATAATGCAAAAGTGAGTAATCTTAATTGTAGCGGTATCGGCATGAGGCGACCAAACTCACTTGTAATGTGCAAGGGCGACGGCAGGTTAACATAAATAAAGAAAAATACGTGACAACCTCAAAACACTTAAATATGTATTACTTCGCCATCTGTCGATGGATTTGCATAAACAATACCTTATTTTCTTGAGAACAATATCAGCTTTACGTTAAACCTATAAATAAAATTTTATCTTTGTGATATCTATTTTTTCCAGGACGATATGTTAGCTTTCGAACCCAAAATAACACAAAAGACGCCCATTTTCGAACTTTGTAAAATCGCTAGCACCTGAACTGCTGAACCGATCTTAATACTGTGAAAAATAAAGTTGAAGAAAATTAACTTACCTATAATTTGAGTGCTTGTTTGGACAAATCGGATAAGTTAAAATGGAGATTCACTCAAAAGTGTTGGAGTAACCTCGAAAATTCGATAAAATTTGAATATTTCGAAAACGCTTCCATAAAAAAAATGCCATTTTCGTATTTAGGGGGCCAATGTCAATTAGAAAAAAATACTTTGATTCACTTTGCAAAAAAAAGTTTTAATTTTGTAAACTAGTGTAATAATTCTTAAATGTATTAGTTCTAAAAGTTTTGTTAGATTTTCATAGAGCTCGCAAATAACTCTCAACACATTTCTCCAACGCGTTCGGCTCACTGACAAGCACTTATTTCTCTACGCTTGTGACATTCGCTCCTCAGTTTCGCCATAGAAAACCTAAGGTATTTGTCTTTTAATAACAATTCAAAAGACACTTTTCAGCGGTTGCTCACTACAAAACTGTTGGTAAAAGAGCACTTTGCAGCACGAGCAAAAAGGAAGCGATGTAAGAGATCGGTGTTTTATGGGACACTTTAAAAGTGTTTTTTACGAGCTCGGATTTTCAAGGCCAACATACATACATATGGGCATTTCCAAACTCGCGCACGGGACATTCGTACACATTCAAAGTAAAAAAACGGTAAAAAGGAAACGTTTTTTTTTTCTGATGAAGGGCTTAACATATAGCATTTGATTAGCTCTTTCATTGGTGCAAAGATTGATTTTGGGTAATTTTTCATCTTAAAGATAATAGAAAAATTTAAGTTTCGCACGGGACACGAAATGGAAGTGACTTGTGAGGTCAACCAATTCAAACGCCAATTTCAGCGAATCCAGAGGCAACATTTTAATGCAACTAATTTTAAACTCTTCTGCATTGATGCCTCTTAAAAATGGTTATGATTTTTTTATAAAGATGACTTGCACTTTTTTTTAAATTCAATTTGACGTAAATTCGCACGGGACATCGCGCACGGGACACTTTTTACCATCACTATTTTAATGTTCTTTCTGTCTCTCTATTTATAAATTATATATCCAAAACAGCCCGAAAAACTTATTTAAATTAAACTTTCAATATATTTCTTTGAATTAAAATGGTTCACGTTACAATTTGACTGTCCTACTCAGTGTAATCGTTAAAATACAAACGGTCCATTTTGGAAGTCAATTTTTAAGAAAATTGACATAAATATGGAAAAAGTGAATTTATTATACAATTTAATTTATTTATAAAATAACTCAGCCTGAAGGCCTCCGCTGCTCTGGCTATAAACCAAAATTGTAATTTAGAATTAATTTCTAGGCTACAATATTATAAATAAATAAATAAAATATAAAATAACTGATTTTGTATAGCTAATATAAGAAAAATCAGAAAATTTAATATTTGACAACTCTAAATTATAAAATTCGTACAAAAAAATGTGACATTATTCTCAAGGCATAGGACGCCAGCGGATTGAGCGCTGATTCGTTCCGCCCAAATTTTTCATCGGATTAAGCTGTGTTTTCACTGCTTCACAAGGCTTCACAAAATAGACTCACAACGTGACAAGGCAGTACATCAAATGCATTGTCACAAAATTGTGAAAACACAAAAATGTGACCCTCTAATTTATTTATTTATTTAATTTCAAAAAACATTAACAATGTACAGCAATGTTAACAGTAAAAAACTAAAATAAGAGCAGACAAAAGTCTGCACTCCGACCCGTTGGGACAAATTTTTTAAGGCTATGGTCCAACTCACAGCATAAAAGTCAGCGTTGCCAAAATTAGTCCGTTAAAAAATGAACAGATTTGAATAGTCAAATTTTAAAGAAATAATAAAAATTATGGTACTGCTTTTTTTAGCAAACTTTTATTTTATTTCTGAATAAGAATGGATAGAAGATAGAAATAAAATAACAGAATGCTTAAAAACAGTACCATATTTTTATATTATTTCTTCCAAATTTTCTTATCATCCGCAAATCTGTCCGCAAAAAGGACAAATTGGCAACAGTGATAAAAGTGGACGGCAGTGCAGATTTAACAAAAATTATTTACTTTAAAAAACACAATAGATTTTCTTATACTAGCAACAGCACAAGGAGAATTAATAACAGGGTATAAGTAATTATAGGTTGAACACAAAACATAAAATGGTTCATGAAGCGCATAGTTTGAGAAACAGCGACAACTACTTTCACATTATGTTAAAAAATTTTTGTAAATGAGATTGACGCAGTTTTGATATAAATTATTTGAACAGGTGTTGAAGGCGAGGCAGCTTAAATGCACCCAATCCCAATGTGAAAAGCACATCGAGCAAGTTGGTTTTCCTACAAATTGTGACACCATAAATTTTACGAGAGGAAGCAGAACGTGTTTCGTGTGCGGTTATTGGGCTGTGGCTGCTTGAGGATGATGATGTTGAACCTAAGACAAAGTGCAGTTGGTGGGTCGACAAATTGAATTTGAGTCTTTGGAAAGAGGGGCGTATGCAAAGTTCAGTGGAGAGCTGTGAAGTATTCTGCACAAGCTTTAAAATTATTTGCGTATGAATGAAACAAAATTCGATCAACACACAATTTGGGTCGCACTGCTAATAAAAAAAGGAATGGTTCTAAATGTTACTGAATAGTGACTCGGCATTCGCGGATAAATATTTAAGATTTATCTATTGAAAAGGGGAGCATGTCATAACGCCCAGTGTCGAAACTCCTGCTGGCGTTATTCTTCTATATTCTCCTATAGTCTTCTATATTGTTCTTTATTTTAATATATTCTTCTTTATTCTCTTTTTTGTATCCTGTATTCTCCCATATTCTTATATATTCCACTATATTCTCATATATTCCCCCTTATTCTCCTATGTATATATTCATAAATAACAACTAGTGTACGGTGCTACAGTCGAGCATACTCGACTAGTGGTCCGATCCAAAATATAAAAAAAACTTGATCTGCGTGCAATATAGTAGAGCCTACAAGTTTGGAATCTATAGCTCTTGTAGTCTCTGAGATCTAAAACCGAAACATACAACGGTAAACTTTTACGAAACTTTTATAAAAAGAATTTGCGTAACCGATAACCGAAAACCTAAATGCGAACTTAACCGAAACTGTAACTGAAACCGATATTCTTTTCGGTTTTAACCCCTGTTCAGAAATCATACCCATTGCTGCACTTTTGATCTTTTTTCCGATGTGCGCTAAAAATTGCATCATGACTGGATTATAAGTTCAAAAATTGTTTAAGAAAAAATTGTTTTTACGAGGAAAAATTAAAATAATTTGAGCCGATCGTAGTTATATATTTCTTGTTATTTTAGGATTGCAATGGATGGATTTCAAAATCAATCAAACTATGGGATAGCTGCATTCGCTGGCAATACCGCAGAAGTTCTGCCCACGTGGCAATCGGAAGTAACCATCCTCACCCCAGTTCTTGTCCCACGAGTTCTTGACAATCCAGTAATCCTTTCCGTTTTCGGTGCCATAACCAACGACTAGTATGGAGTGATTCACCTCGCCCTTGTTGCATTCCTCATCCGCATAGATTCCGCGTTTGTATAGCAGCAAGCTGTCCAGACCATTTACAGAGCAAGCTAATGGACCCTGAGTGGCAATAACTGTTTTCATAGATTGCTCATCCTTTGGTGGAATTGTTGCAAATCCGGTGATTTGGGCACCAGATAAACCCTTTGCATATTTGCATGTGTCCTTCTTATCCAAATAGGGATACTTCTCACCAACGGCAATACCGTTCTGCTGGGTTATAAAATTAAAGGCGTACTCCTGGAATCCGCCATCGCAACCCGCAAGACCCAGATTCTCCTGGCCACAATCGACTAAATTCTGCTCTGACAGATTTGGCAATTTGCCAGTCTTACGGAATACATGACCTTCAATAGCGCCGGTAGCGGCAAACGACCAGCAGGATCCACACTCCCCTTGAAATTTAACAGGCGTTACTCCGCCCTTTTGACGCCAATCAAAGGAGTCTGGAAGCGCCACATTCGTTGCCAACTTGGGTAGCACACGATTCGCCTTTGCGCTTTGCCTGCAAGCCAAGAACTTTATTGAAGAAATTTTAGAGTAAGTATTAAAAGTCTACTTACTCTCCCGATGGTGACTTCCTCAATCCGGTAAGCTGCTTAAGGAACTCCGCATTCGTTAGGTCGGCAAATGCATTCACGGCCAGCTCATAGGTAGAAGTACCACTCTTGTACGCCAAATTTTTGGCGTCTACTAAGCTTTTACGAGCACTGAAGATTCCCTCACGCAGTTGGCGATCTGCTGCCGAAAGATAGGACTTGCCAGATTGTGCCTATCGAGAATTGGTATTAGATGGCGCAGGTGATAGTTGACCATATTTAAAGCTAACCACAAAGTCGCCAAAGTTTTGCACATTCGTCAGAGCGGGAGGTGAGGGAATTCTATTGGCAATGTCCGAAACCCTTTGCCTAAAATTGTTAGCGACATTTCCAAAGCCTCCGCCGAAGCCGAACTGAGCTGATGCCAGGGCCACAAATGGAATAAGAATGAGCACCACTTTCATTATGATCTGTAAAAATATTCGTATAATAAAATATGAATATTATTAATGCAGTTATCAAGACTGCAAAACAGGTTCTGAATCGATCCTCAAAAAACCGGTTCTAATTAGACTTTTGGGATAACCGAACCGGAACACGAGTCGCTAATTTTGGTGGAATGCAGCCTTCATTGATACTATACTATATTGTATTTTTCATAGACGTCCCTTGACTGAGCTCAAGATTTCCAAATGGGCAATGAGAGAAGCGCGACATTTAAACGATTTCAGAATAATTTACATTATTTTTCAACTTTTTATTCAAGTTAAGCTTACTTGAATGTGACCCAAACAGGTAAGCAATAAACCGAAAATGTATTAACAAATCAACATTAAAACTCACTTAATTATTAACTTATATGTGCGAGTATTCTCTTAATTGTTATATTCTCACGTCACAAGTTGCATAAGTTTAGACTTGGCGTAGATAGCTCTGTGGAAACTAGAATACCTTGCACCTTGATAGTACCCCATATTTCAGGTGATTAAAGCTATGTTTGTATTCAAAAGTGCACTGTTGTCTATTACTAGTATAAACTTGCATTAACGATCGACAACTATCAAAAACGTCTTAAATAATATGAAATAAAAGTCGGATCTTTTTTAGTCGCACTTATTCTGAGTATGTCACAGTCACTTTACATATTCATTGATCACATCAACTATACTGACACAAAAGTTAAGTCTGATAAGCACTATATGATATGACGGCTTTTACCTTTAGAGTAACCTTTCTCGTCAGATTGTTCAATATAAATGCGAGAGCCGTTGCCAGAGTCTGTGTTTTTATAGATGCGATCGAGGCATCTGCTTTCTCACGCAAATAAAGCCTGTCTCACGTCGTATCACACACGGATCGAAACGAAATGTGTTTGTACATATATACACTTATATACATATATATATATATATATTTCTGTAAGCCACAAATACTATTATCAAGACTTATATATACAACTGTGCATATAAGTTTTCGATTTGATTACTTGTATTATAAGAAATGTCGACTGGTTTGGCAATTTATAGCCGCTAATTAGCGCTATGTTCAACATCATTAGTATATATGTAGATTAGGGTGTCCCTTATTTGGTCAAAGTCAATATTTTTAAACGCATACGGGCTAGTTCTGTTCATTAGGTCCTAAAGCACTCAGAAATAAATTTTTACCTTAATCTGAGTATGATAACCCGTGCCGACTTGGATCGGAAAATTTAAAGATTATATGGGACAAAAAAAATTTTTTTTTATTTTTTTAATTTTTTATTTTTTTATTTTGTTTATTAGGTCCTAAAGAACTCAAAACCAAGTTTTCACCTTAATCGGAGTACGATAACCCATTCAAATTTGCATCGAAAGATGAAAAAACAGTATTTTAACACTGATTATACATTTTTCGATGATTTTTCATGTTTCGATGCAAATTTGAATGGGTTATCGTACTCCGATTAAGGTGAAAACTTGGTTTTGAGTTCTTTAGGACCTAATAAACAAAATAAAAAAATAAAAAATTAAAAAAATAAAAAAAAAATTTTTTTTGTCCCATATAATCTTTAAATTTTCCGATCCAAGTCGGCACGGGTTATCATACTCCGATTAAGGTAAAAATTTATTTCTGAGTGCTTTAGGACCTAATGAACAGAACTAGCCCGTATGCGTTTTAAAATATTGACTTTGACCAAATAAGGGACACCCTAATGTAGATACATGCATAATATATAGGTGCTTCCATATTTTGTATTTTGTATACCCTTAAGATATTGAACTAAATGCCTACGTGGCAATCGGAAGTAATCATCCTCACCCCAGTTCTTGTCCCACGAGTTCTTGACAATCTAGTAATCCTTTCCGTTTTCGGTGCCAGAAGCTATTATTACTGTAACATGCAGAAGTTAGTTAATCTTAAAGCTCATATAGAGGAAAAAAAATTGAAAAACGGTATAAAATCAACCTCAAACGTTGTCAACAGCTCGCTAATCTCGAATTTCCTTATATATCAGCGAATTCGAAAGCTCTTCGCCTAAATATTTAATCGTATGTGGATTAAGTTGGATTCAAACTATTTCTCCAATATAGTGAAATACAAGATCTATAAAGCTTTGAAATCTAATATAAGACACAGCGTATCTCGCAGTCAAACACTCTACGCAACCATTTGTCTGTTTGCTTTTTCACAGAATTAATCATTGGAACCTGTTTTAGTAAGACTAAGAAATGTTTTTCAATTAGAAATACCAGAGCTTTTATCTTACTTCTTGAATAAATTGTTAAAACATTTATCATTGTGAACGACTGTTTACATTAAAATAGATTTTCCCATTTTATTAAATGTAGGAATATAATAAAAAAACAAGAAAAAAAAATTGGTTTCCACACGTCGAAAAATGGATATACTTACAGTGAACCACTAATGTCTTCATACAGCATAAATTTGACAAATTTGTTTATAATAAAGATGTTTTGATGCGGGTTTCTTATATTAATCTTTTATTCAATTAGATCCCGTTCTAATGATGCAAAAATTTCTTCAACCCATTAAGTACCCATCAAAAATGTTGAATTTTAAAAAAAGTCAATTTTCAATTTTTTTCCTCAAATATCTCTTCGCTAGTATTTTTTATAATTTTTTTGAAAATGGCGAAAAAGCCAGGAAAAAGTGCCTTTTTCGCCTTTTTCACTAAAAAATAATAAATTTAATTAATGTAAACTTTAAGTTATACACTGAAAAGAAACAAAGTTAAGTTAAGTCTGTGCTATGAAAAAAATTATAATTGGTTCAACATTTGTTGCAAGGATTGGGGAAACCAGTTAAGCCCAATCAGATGAATGAAAAATGTTTAAGTTGAAAGCTTCTCGGAAGATTTTTGATCCATTCCAGTCCAGTGAGATTAGAGATTTACCGGAGGTGATTAAAAATAGTAGCTTAAATTAGGTGGAGAGAGAGATTGCTTGATATTAAATGATATAATTAATTATAGTCGGAACATATGTATACCCGGTACTATAGAAAAACCTCTTTACCAGGTAAAAGTCTAGTGACGAAAACATTTTCTTGCCCCAAAATTTTTGATATCCAATTTTGTGACGAATAATATTAAGTTTTACATATAAAATATTTAACGTTGCGTTAAATTCTTCATACCTAATAAACAAAACTTTTTTGTACAAGCAAAAACAAACAGTCTGGCAACACAAGTTCGTTTTACGAACACACATGTCAATCGCAAAATCGATCAGCACTCTCAAACTCTGGCTGCTATGACATTTTGTTGCTGCTGCCCTATTCCAATTAATAGGTTATATCTTCCAAGCCTATGTACTTTAGAAAAAAAGTTAAAAGCTATGCATACGAGCCCTTCAAAATACCTTTTCACCGATATATAGATCGCATCTGTAGCTTTTATCGTAAGCGTTAGCGGTTTTTAGCAATTTCCCGGTAAACTAGCGATTTTTTGAAAAAGTCGTAGAACAAACTTTTCTAGATGTTGAATCGGGAACAAGTCCTCATTCAAACATTTAAGCTAAATCAACGATTTGATCTAAACAAACATACAAACAAACAAACAAACTGACTGACTTTTCACCTCATTTTCGGAAGGCGACTAAAAATTTCAAAATTTATTATTTTTTGAACCAGTAATCGGATTTTGATGATCGAGGTGTCATTCGACGCGTATTTTTGATGAGAATTGTAAAAAATTTAAAAAATTCAAAAAGGCTCCAACGGCCCCATTAGCTTTAATTATTTAAATTTTTTCCCTCCCACTTACACCTGTTTATCTTACGAACCAGGTAAGTTTTCAAAAGTTGCACATTTGTAAGTTAAATTGATACCTTTCGATCGGTGTATAACTCGACCTGATCGGACAGTCATAGCAAATTTTCCATTCTTCCTGTGTATATATGCTAGTCGCCTTCGCACCCTTTGTGCTGCTTTCGTCACTAGCGCGGACTGCCGTCCGCAGTGATAACGTACACGAAAAAGACCATATACTCAAAATAAATATACGGTTGTTCCAATGCGAGCAGTATTGAAAAGTAGTTTTGCACATATAGATATTTTATAATTGCCCAGCTTTATTCAAAAAGATCCCAACCAGTAGACCAGTAGTCAGTACTTGCAAAAAGAGACTAGTGCTCTTGCGTTCCTAGCCTTTTAACTTATTAGTAGAAGCTGCCTTGTGCAGCAGCATAGCAACGTAACGTAAATACAAATGCAATTTTTTCGTTTCGATAAATATTTTACAAACTGTTTCTTGTCTACATACAAGCTGTTAATTATACTAATGAGCTGTCAGACAGTAAATTCCCTAACGTTGTATCATTACAAATTGCAGTTACAAATGTCCCTTCCCCGTTTTTGTCGTTCAATCAGTCTTCAATCATAACTTATAATAAGGAACGAGTTTTATTAAAAGATTATATTTTGAAGAGAGGCAGATATTGGGAATAAGCATAAATTTATAACACTGTCTAAACTCGTTTCTTTTGTCAAATTGTTGTAAGCAATCATTCGAATTTGTATCTTACTAATCATTTAAAATCGTATCTGAGTATAACAGAAAGAAAGTACATTTTATTTAATTAATTTTCTTTATAAATAAATAAGATATATTCTATATATTTGACAAGTTGCTTTGGCCTGTTTTGCGACTCGATGTGAGTTTTGGCTCCTGTGGCGCTTCTGTAATGGGCGTTGCTTCTGGCAATAATACTACGGCTTGGCTCAAGTCCACAGGTGGTGATGCCCAGTTTTCAGTCATAGCAAAGCGCTGCAGATGAAAAAAATTATAAAAAATAAATATTTGTGATTTAAGTTGGCTCATTTAGAAATTTACTCCACTGGGGGCCAAAGGAGAACCTCGTTCAATCTGAGGTAGAGCCGATCCCAAAGTCAGAATGGCCGATGCAATAAGGACCAAGACGAAAGTTACTTTCATTTTAAGAATGAGTTTTGTGAGTATTTAAATCGAAGATGTTCTTTCAATTCGGTTGCTGGCTTTGCAATGATTCTGCAACCTCGAGGATACTGTTTTTATACCTGCACCTTTCTCTTTGTAAAACGGATGCGAAGTGCAAGCATATATTGCATTTTTTATTAAGTTGTGTACTTGTTATACGAAGCTTCCGTACTGTGAATCATCTGATTTATACTCAAATTTTCTGAAATTATGGAATTTGAAATTGAAGTACTTGCAAGCGTGTACCTCAAAGAATGCGGGATTAAAAGTTATTTATACTTAAACAGCTTTGGTGTTGCCTTGCATTTTGAGAGGCTCGCCACTAGCAAGCCAAGCTAACTTAGACAGTTAATTGATAATTTCCCTTCAATTTTCCTTTTATTTCCATTTAAACTATAGCCACAGCTGGAGAGCATTAGTTTCACTCAAGATTCATATTTTTTTCACTACTATAACCGATAAGGTTGACCCGACCTCTTCGGAGAAGAAGATTGAAAAGGCGCTACATTTCGGATAGCTCGATTTTTGGAAGATCGACTTCGGGTCGCCTATTAGACAATGACTTATATTATATTTCCTCGACCTAGCATTGTAATACATTCCAGCAGAAGCCCGCTCTAAGTCTCTGGATGCTCACTGTGTAGTCTTTATTTACTCCATCCCCACGCATTTTCTGTTCGTCTGTTCTGTACTAATCCTATGCTTCTACAAATGTGAATGTGTATTTATTAAACACGACCACATTTATTAAATCTATAAAAAAAAAATCTACCATATGCGATTTAAATTGGTGAGACCGAAGGAAGTCTGTTTTATCATACTGAAACCTATCGAAATAACCATTCAGTACCCGACCTATCATCGTAAGGTGTAATAATAGTTTTTCCAAAGTAATTTAAGCAAAGTAAAAGTATCAAACCGAAACGAATATCGGTTTCAGTTATGGTATCGGTTATGCTCTCATTTCGGTTGTCCATCACGCCAATTTTTCGGTTTAAAATACCAGCATGATTTCGGTTCGCAAGAATAGAGAATTTGTTGTTATGATTAAACTATTTAGTTATATTGTTAACAAAAATTCTTATATTTTGAAAACAAAAGATTTATTTAATAAAATCAATATTGAAATTGAGATTCAAGATAAAAATTAGTTTAAAAACGATGATACACCCTTAACGAGAACATTGAATTTAACGCTTGATTGAACCAAAGCCAACCGTAATACTTGAAAAGGTTACTAAGCGGCTATATCGGTTGTGTTTGATGCATGTCGGAAACTACGTTCAATTTTATAGCACGTTGTTTCTCTTGTGTCGCGTTCGAAATTCCGGAAAGGAATAAAGTAGGCTATAAATTTGCAGTTATAAGTACTAAGTAAATCAATGAAAAAAAGATCTCTCTGAAATTGCAGACTTTAAGCATCAGCATAGATTAAAAGATGACATAAAAATGTATTTAAATGTAACACATCCAAGAATTCCCAAACCGTCTTTGATATACATTAATTGATTAGTTATCTAAATGGTTAAGGTAACTGATAGATGCAACTAAATAATTTTTAACTATTAGTTTATTCAATTTGGACTGATAGTGAGTAACTACATCAACTCATCCATCAATTAACAACAAATTCAAGAAAAAGGGATGAAATCAACAAATAAATCAACAAGAAGAATGATTTCTGAGTTGGGAACTCAATTCTCCTTTTTGTTACCTGTATATGTATCCGTTGATGTTTTTGTTGGAGTTGCTGTTGCTGCTGCATTTCAAACATGTACGTAAGGAATGTTTACCTTTTTGTTAGTCTGAGATTGCCGTTTCAGCAAAAGAGAAACTTTTTATATTCGTTCGTTGGACCCTGCTATTCTTTTCAAGGTTGTCTCTACAACAACAAGAACTCTGGGCGTCTCTCTCTCTCTCTCTCTTTGTCTGTGTGTGTACGTGTGAGTGTGTAGATGTGCAGGTGTAGGCACTGTATATGAAAGAAGTCTTTCATTAACCACGGCTATAACTACTTAAGTCAGCACAACTTTAAAGTCATCCATGTTCTTTCTCTGGCTCATCATCTGCCACTGAGTCTTTATCTTATTTTGTCTCTGGTTGTGCAACTAATATCGAGAAAAATTCAAGATGCTGAGATGGCGGGTGGCAGTGCCTGTCTGAAGTCTTCTGTTTAATATTGGCTGTCCATTGTCCACTGCTCATTGTCCAATGGCCTGCGCGCCTTCTTCGTCGGCAATTGGGATCGAAGCCAACAGATACCTCAAAGCTAATGTGATGTGTCTCCGCAAATCCTCTTTAAATTAAGAAAAATGATTTGCGAATTTGACTGCAGACAGGCACAGGCTGAACAAGATTATTAATGATTTTCAGTAATTTGTATTTATTAGCCATAATGGTCACATTCATCGAGCCCTATATAAGTAAACTACAAGCTAAAACAGCAACAATCAGAGCCGTTAAAGAAATACTCTCCAGATGCGTTGACCCTGAAATCATCATGATGAGAATGAGCAAGTGAGAAAGTCAGTTTTATTTTACATTTACCAAATTTGTTTTATTAATGAAGATTTTTGTCATACAATTAAAGCATATAATAGTAGGCATAAAGTAAATATTTAAGTTTGTCTTAGCTCATTTAAGTTCTCTCTATTCGATATGCTAGTGAAAAATCCATATTTGTTTCTACAGAGAGTATAAACTGTTGTGGGTCCGCAGAGAGAAGTGTCATTTATCGTTGATATGAAGGCCAAGACGAAAAATGTACGTTCCTCAGTGGAACCCAGAACAGTGCCCCACCACCTGGAGGAGCACACCGCATCGCATACTTATGGAGTACATGAAAGAGTACGAGTACCAGTAGAATTAAAAACTATGGGGCTCCGGGAGCACCTTAAACTTGCGCGAATCCTCGTTGATAACTACTGCCGAAGTCTTTCCGAGCACACGCATGGCGTTGGAGTAATCGGAGTCGATCTGGGGTATGATCTGCTGCTCGTTGGGACGCAACGTGCGTATAAGGTCGCTCAGAGAAAGCGATGATTGAGGCGTGATCTCATCGTTGCTGACAGCAGCGGCACGTTGCAGCTCCTGCGAGCTGGTCATCTTCTCAAAGTCCTGTGCAATCTGCTTGAGGCGCACCTCAATGGCCGGCGACTCCGTGGAACTGGGCAAAGCAACGGGGGCTGGAATATCGCTGACCCTGGCAGACGACTCGAAATGTGAGTCAGTTTCAGTTTCAGTATCGGGCTCAGATTCAGCTTCATGCTCTATGCTGCTGTGCTCATCCGCATCTGTAGCATCCTCCTCGTGCTCTTGATGCTCGTCGGTGTCATGAGATTGCAGTTGCAACTGTAATTCCTCGATCGAGTGCATTTCATTGTGCAGCTCGTTGTCGTTAAGCGGGAAAACGTGCTCCTTAACATCATCGCCATCGCTCAGCTCACGCGCGTGCTCATTGGAGGCATCGCCAGTGTCGTGCACGTGTTCGTGTTCCTGCTCTTGCTCATCAAAATCGCTCTCGCCGTCAGCATCGTCGTGCTCTTCAACATCCGCCTCCAGGTCAGTTTCCACATCAGGAACACCCGAATCGGTCAAAGACCGATCGTGATTCAACTTGAACCATACGGTCGACGGCTGTTGCGAGGCATCTACGGCATTGTCAGCCAGCGATGATTTTGGCTTGGCAAACAAAGTGTTGCCGCTGGAAATGGTGGACATGATGAGCGGAAGAGGTGTTGTGGTCGCCAGATTGAGATTCAGCAATGCGGCGGGCGGGCGTGGTGTCGTCGAGGTTATGGGGCGTCTGCACAAGGCGAAAGAAGATGGAAATGCAAAATAAACCAATTGAATTACACACTTTTCATTCCACATTCTTACATACGGGTGTATAAATATTATGTATGTATGTATGTATGTATGTTTATCACATACTAACAGAGTGTAAATGTGTATGTCGATCGACTAGCAGCGAGCTTGGCATTGGGTTAGTGCGAAAGTGCGAGATTGAATCTAAAGTTAGTTAGTTGAGCACAAATCTTGATAGCAGCAACAACATCAACGCCGCCGCCAACAACAACAACAAGCTAAGCCCCAAACCACCAATCAAAAGTGGCCTCCCAAAGAGCCTTCCTCCCTGGAAATTGTGCAACTGAGAAAGAAACTTGAAAAGATCTCAAGACAGTTCCCATTTCAATGGCAGTCTTGAAATGATCTCTTGATTTTTGGCTCTCCATACTTCTGATAGAAAGAATCTTTCATGATATCTTAATTGTCGATTGCACAAAATTCTGTGGGGGGAAGGGCTGTACAGGGGCCTCTCAGACAGCAAAAGGAAGTTTTCGTGTTTTGTTCGATATCATGATATCAGTTTTAGTGATCTGTAAGTTAGTAATAGGCTGATAGATTCGCATTAGTCTTCTGTATTAGGTATAAGACAAAGTATACCATGCGGATATGCAGATCCTGAATCGGATTCAGTAACTGTATATTCGTGTATACTCGTATGAGTGTGTATAGTGTATATTTGTATTTGTAACGATTTGGGGTTTAGCTCACCTATTTGATTAAGTTTTGTATTACTTTTTGAACAGAACGTTCCATTTTATTTTGAATTTCTTATACTTTTTTGTGGTCAACTAAATTAACTTTTATTAATCACGATATGTTTTATCAATTGTTCATGTTTATTTGTCTGTGTTTTTGTTTTTTGCTTTAATCTTAATTAAGAACATTCGCTTAAGCATTCTCGAATATCGATTTATTATGTTTATGTGTTTATACTTATGAATTATTAAGTTATATTTAGTTATTGTTTGATTGCTTGATTGATTGATTGATTTAAATCGTTAAGTGGCGCCCATGCTCTCTAGTTGTCCTTACCCCTGCGCAGACGACACCGGAATGCTGCCATAGTTATAATAATAGCAACGGGTCTGCTCACAGATGAAGTCCTTGACGTCCGAGCAGTCCTCGGGCATCCACTTGAGCGTCGGTTGCTTGAGGATGACGCATCCCTTCTCGGCACCACTGCTGCTATAAAGAGTAAACATATTGCGAATCGTTTAAAAGTAGCCTCAGGCAGCTGTAGCTCAAATGTACTTTGGAGCAAGCTCCAAAACGAGGTCCGAATCCTGTCTTACCTGTCGCGGGCCGTGCGCTGGGGGGAGGTGTTGCTATTGTGATCGACGGGATCGAGTAGACCGGCCTGGATTGCATCAGCCGAGTTCTCGAAAAAGTCGAACGTGGCGTTGAACGGCAAACCGGTACTCATCCATAGGAACATGCCCGTGCCCAAGCGATTTCCAGATGTCCAGAAATCATAATTACCATAGCCGGCATTCTTTAAATACGTGGTCATCGACTCGGCCTTCTCCTTCGTCTCGAACGAGGCCAATTGAAGGCCCAGGGATCGGCAGTACTGATAGGCGAGGAAGTAGTTCAGTTCCGGCGAGTACGGATTCATCCGGCTGATGAAGTACTGCACACCATCTAGATGAATGGTCGTAATGCGTTGACCTATCCAAAATTAAAAACAAGTAAGAAAGTTTAAATGCTTGTTCGACTGTGGGATACCCTGTCACCCTATGCATACAAACACGAACAAATTTGCCGCAAGCTATGTTAGTTGTAGCGTTAGTGTTCTCTTGTTCTACACTTGATCTAATGCTATTTGCTATATTTGACACTTTTTTCTAATAACTCTTAATAAATAAATCAATAAATTCTCTGAACCTTCATTAATAATAGCATACCAATCGGATGATTAATCTGAAAGTTATTGATAAAAAATTTCATGTATATTTGTTAAAAGTCGTTTTTTTTTTCGATTTTCAAAAAATTAAAAATTCTCATCTGACTCGGCTATTGATGCTGATCAATAAAATATATTCTATAGGGTATTTCTTGCCTCCTTCTTCCTATTTGATACTTTAGCCATAATTATTATACCCCAGACACTGGGCATTAAATAAACCAAAACTACCAATCCAAATACAGAAACCGAATAAGTTAAAGCTCACAGACCAAAGCTGGGGGGCCACTGAACCCTCCAAACCGGGGTCCGCTCTGAATATTGAGTAATCGCCATGTGTAACCGTAACGGTTTCGTTTCTATTCGTTTCGGCATCGAATGCGTAATCAAAAGATATCCAAAGAAAATATCATTGAATAGGATTACCAAAACTAGCAATCCAAATGACAAAACACATTTTTTAGCGTATTTCTTTGATTGCTATATGAAGCGGATGCCAGTCCCTTGTTGGACTTGTACTGAAAATCGAACTGTTGGACCCAACTGAAGCGCTTAATGATTCATTGCAGAGCTTTAATGATGATGATGATAACCAGAAGCATTTATCGGTCTTTGACCCGCAGGTTATACATCCAAGAGTTACAGATACAGGTACAAAAGCTAATTACACAAAATCCGATGAGGAAATAATGACGCTGATGACATTAATTAGCCCAATAGCCAGACAAAAAGAATGTGGCTAGAGAAGAACGTCAAGAATGAAAGCAGTTGCCTGTCTCAGGCTTTAGAGGTCTTTCATCTTACACTCGTATAATCTCCCATTCAAACAAGCAAAAAGAAACATCTTCAACGCTGAAAATTACTTGACTGCTTCGGCTTCGGACATGGGCCAACAGGTAGCTGGCCGGCCACAGTCGGACCTAAAAGTATCCCTCTTATTTTTTTTACTTTATTCTTGCACAGACACTCGGAGCGTGCTAAACAAACTCTACAACAAAATTTATGTTTGTGTGTGTGTTTTTGTGTTGGCCTTACTCAGCTCAAATGACAAACACCATAGCCAAGGAAAAAGACGTTTTCGTTTTCAATTCTGATTCCGAGCCTCTATGCAAACGGAAGGCTGCCCTCAGCGGACAGTTGACTATTTATGGAACTTGTCATGGATAGAGGTACGAGCATGCCGTATGCTCGAATATCTATAGACTGTCGGCTTACGTAGTACATTCGTGTTTAAATGTGTGTATGTGTGTGTGTTTGTATATTAAATTATTTCCGGCGATTTAAATGCAAGACACACACGGAGCCGAAGTCGAAGCCAAAGTCTTCTGTTTTCAATAAGCAAACGAAGGACTGACAAAGAGACTGTCAAAGATATATTGTGGTTACATATACGAATACGATATATGCAATGTCCAAAAATTGGATCGAAATATATAGGAAAATAGGAAACTCTTTCTTTTAAAAAACAATCTCAAATGATCTTATAAATTTCCGTATAATCTCGTGACGAATTAAGGTTATCGTAGTTTGATTCCAAATTAGTTTAGTTTTCTCGACTACAACAGGAAGTGGGGAATTCACGATTGAGTTCATCAATCATCACAGATAGCTTAAGTAGAAATGTAGTCCGAATCTCCGTGAAAGTGGGCATCCACTTAGAATTGCAGACAATTTGACGTGGACTTCATGAACTCCCCATCGTGTAACCCAACAATTGAACTGCAGTTTGCCCAGCTTTCCGTCTCCAAACCTAGTTGAGCACTATAATTTGTAGGTAATTACGTTCGACTGGCTCCCCTTATACTTGTTACGAAAGTACACGAATCTAGCACGTCTCTAATGATGCATTCAGAGTCAGTTCTGGTGTTTGGTATGGTCAGATCTCCGACTATCGAAGCTCGGGGCGCAAATGTAATCAAATGATGGCAAGCCTAGCTATTTGTTGGCACCTAACTTCCCTCCGGTTAGCATCGAAATGATTATTAAGCACGACCAGCTGCAGATGCAATTGCAGATGCTGATGTCGGGGATAAGAACAAAACTGATAAAACAAAAAAAATTGATTGGGGCCACAACAAAATGTTTGCTACAGTGAGCATACGAATTACATGTAACAACTACCAACTGCTCTAATTCCCCTTTGTTTATCCTATCTCAAAAAAATTATACGGTTTTGTATATACGTTTATAAATCTTACTTAAATCTTCTAAATCATTTGTATAAATTTTTTGTTTAAAAATTTTCCAATAAATTTTTGGACAATCCATATTAAATACTATTAGTTTAATAATTAAAACATAATATTCATTCTACACTGCTACATAATAATTCATCATAAAACTATTAGGCATTATAAATCTTCGCATTCTTCAAATATATTGTTGAAATCAAAATAAGTTTCTCATTGTTAATTATACAAATTATTCGCAATTTTGCATTACTAAAATTATTAATGCATTATTATAATTTTTCTTAAGATACTTTTTAAATGCTTTATATTAGTTCAGTTGTTAAAAATGGAAATAATTTTCCTTCTGATTCACTTGTAAAATATTTATTTAATGAAATAATGAGGAGTTTTTACTAACCTGCAGCGCAAGCCAAAAGGCTAAGCACACAAAACAAAATGATTTTGGCCATATTCACTTAAAGAGTTTGTGGTTATGACTCTTAAGGTTCTTTGAGCAGTAGCGATTTGTGTATCGAACGCGTTGTTGCTACTGATGAGGTGAGATCGAGGAACCGTGGGCACTTTTCGTCGCGTTCACTGTAAGCCTTCGACTGAACAGACTGACGTCCAGGCTATATCACGCAACCGAGAACCGTCGAAAACTGAAGAAGAAACTCGCTGCTGTTACTTCAAGAACTTCAGCACTTCCAATTCCAATTTAATTTCCAGTTTCTGTGAGAACTTCCTCTTCCAATGCGCGCAGAATGGAACGAAGCGAAACGATTCGAGGCGATGGACGACGGACGGCGTACGACGGCGATGACGAAGACGAAGACGATAAATCGCACCTAGTCGCACACATACACAGACACACTCTCAAGGACTGACACACGCACACACTGAGTCGTCTTTTATCCTTTGACCAATTTTACACACAATTAGAACTTATAGATGAGGACTTGTGTCTACTGCTAAATAAGTAGAACTATCTCCTGGTCTTAGTTTAATTCGGAGCTGGCTATGTTGCTTGGCCGAGTACACAAAGGTAAATGTCGTGAAGAGGGCCAGATTGTTAGCTTAAAAAGGAAATTGGTGAAGAGACTTAAGTTCTGACTCTACAAGTACAGTGTACATGTATGAGTGTATGTATTATCATGAATGAATGAGCCAGCAATGGAATAAGCCATGAAAAACGAAAGAAGCGATCCAAAGAATATGAAATGTGACAGTGGCTATCACGATAGTTGCACCAAAGAAAAGACAAGAACCGACCCGAACTCGAATCCAAACCTGAACCCGATCCCATACCCGCGATTATTCCCATTCCCAATACCAAACTCCAACCCGAGCCCGAACAGCTATTTGCGCATTTCGTGGATGTGATTGGAACGCGTTTCGGATATGTGCAAGTGTGTGTATGTGTGTGTTTGAGAGAGTACGTGTGTGTGTGTTCCTTTGTGTGCGTGCCTGCCATCGTGCGGCAACTTGATGACTTCTTGGCCATGGTCTTGGCCCGAGCTCAATGCTAGACAAAGAGCACAATAAAGCCGCGACGGTTTCGTCGTCGCAAAGGTACAGACAATCGGGCCAAAAACGAAATACCAAACACATACACACACACACACACACATGCACACATACACAAACGCATACATGCCTGGGTTGCAAGTCGTTGCTGCCATCATTCCAATGGGAGTCACAGTCCGCTTTTCATTGTTAGTTTTATTCTTTCTCCCACAACGTCGCATTGGTTTTAGGTTCTGCTGGTCCCACTTACCTGGCATGTGGCTTGTACTAGGGCCCCATGCCCGTTCCGTCTTGTCCCGTTCCGTCCCGTCCCGTCGAGGCCTCATCTCCACCGCCGCGGCGCGCCGCCTCTGGCCACAGACACAGCTCCAGCCCTGCGCGATCGTTCCATTAATTTGGTACGCTATCGCAGTTACCGACGACGCCGACGTCGACGTCAACTTTTTGACTGGTTTGTGGTCTCGGTTTTACGATCCCTGCCTGGAAGCGTGAAATGTAATAATGATCTTCTCTTTTGCATTTTGACAATACATAAGACTGCGGGTGCCCCCACCAAGTGAAAAAAATAACCAAAAAATACCCGCAATATATTATGGAAATATTCTTTTAATACTCGTATGTTTTTAAATGTATGAACATGTATATATGTGGATATATTTCATACATCAGTTCTGGCTAGATATAAGTTCATATTTGTAATTTCATATTCTTTTAAGACAAGCCTGACTTTTACCAATTATTAAAATTTTTTTAATTATTAAAATTGTTCAGGCTGACGAATGCAGCTAAACAAAAAGGGTACCACAAACCAATTTTATTTAAATATAATTTAAATAAGTGAATATTTTCAGCTAAATGTTGATTACATACTTCTATGACAGCTATATGGTCCGATCCAGCGCGTTCCGAAATAAGCATTGCCTGCATCAAGACGGGAGTTTCTTAAGGTTGTTGAATATTGTTAGTGACACTTCATTAGTCAAGACTGTTACTTGAGCCAGTGTTAGGATCACTTGGATTAGATGCCAGACTAACTTATTGGCATAGGCATTGAATTACTGTTGTTAATCACTCTTGCAGTTTTCGTAGTGCCTTCGTGGGGTTGGATCTTTTTCGTAGAGGAGCTTAATCAATATTTAATCCAATTCGACACATGCATTGGTAAACAGCTAGATAGGTGGGTGTGTGCCATAATTATATACAAGCCGGAGTTCTAGTAAATACGAGTATAATAATGGCCAGGTGATTAAGAGTCATGGGAAAGGGAATGCGTTCATTTTCCCAGTTGGGCCCAGAGCCTCGCTTCCTTCGATCGGTAAGCATTGGCATTGGCACTGGCACTGGCAGTGGCAGTGGCAATGGGACTGGGACTAGTACCTAAGTAGGTTCTTAGCCTCAGCTAGGCGGCTGTTGACTGGTGCTGGGCATCAGCAAAAAGTTGGCATTGCGACTGCCACTGGGTCCGAGGATGGGGCTATGGGGGCTAAGGTTGAGGCTGTGTCTGTGCGTGCGTATTGCAATCAAAATTCTATCGAGGAACGCACCAAGATTTTTGGCCGCCCTACGTGCATCGTTTATTGAGTTCGTTGTTGTTCTTGTTGCTGTCGAGGATGAGGCTGCCGCCGGGCCGACGCCGACGCTGTAGCTGACGCCTGTCGACGCATTCAGTTTAATGTGACCGTCGAGTTGGATCCTCGCTATCTGGATTTAGTGTTTATGCTGCTGGGCTATGAAGTTTAAAGTCTAAAGGCAGCTATTTGGATGGCCTTCGTCTTAACAGCATTCATCCATATCCATCTATACATGTTGCCTCTCTGCAATGGGTTCTTTTACTGCTGCTGCTTCTAGTTGATCTTGTGATCTTCACCATTTGTGTGCTCTGTGCTTACTTTGTTGGTTCCTGTTCGTTTTCGTTGTTTTTGTTGTTCTTGTTGTTTTTTTAGTTTTTGTTGTTTCCCTTTTCTCTGCTTTATTTCATTGCTAGTTTTCACAGTGACTTGTTCGGGGACCGCGTTGTTGTTCTGTTGTTCTAAAAATAAACTTGGCACAAGATTGAGGAATTTAATTCGCCTTTTGGTAGAAATCCTCGACTTTGCAAACGGACTTTGGCAACACGCAGACGAACTGCTAGCTAGCGTCGATTTATTTTTGCCTCTTCCTCTACACACACACACACACGTTCTCATATGTATGTATCTCTGGTGCGTGAGGCGGAGCATTGCTTCTGTATCCAGAGTATTCAGAATCCACTTTGGCGTCAACTTCAGGAATGATGATGATGACATGGTCATGGTATGCTGTTCATTTGCAAACCAGCGGGAGTGATGCCACGAGTATATGTGAAGATTTTCCGCTTGAGATCAAAGGATTAAGAATTCTGCATACACAGATATCACGGATTTAATTCCGGCTCTTTGACTGCCAGCGAAAATGACACGCCTGATGCTGACGTTGAAGCCCAAGTTGAAGCTTATCTGATGCAGACATCACATTCCACATGCCTGATTTCAAATTAGAAGTGATTTTTCAAACGCGATGATTTGGGAAGCAAAAATTTCGAGAATTTCATAGTGAAGAACTATCCCAGCCTTTTGTGTTTGTGTCCTTGGTCCACGAAGGTCATCAGCATTTGCATCTTGGCCAGCACTTACCATTGCTGCCACGTAAGTGTCGTGAGTGCCGAACCCACAAAATCACATAAACAATCCAGAACTGCCCCCTTCGAATTTCCAGGTTCATTCATACATAAATTCATATGCACAGCTTCATCGAAATTTCCAATAAGTTATTAATATATGCGAAATTGCTGGAAGGTTTGCAATAAATGCTAAGCATAACAAACGAATTATCAACATGAACCATATTGAAGACGAAACGGGAATACCCTAACAAATTTATATATGGGAGATTCCACAGAAAGGTCCACCGTGGCCAAAATCTTAGTATTGTATTGATTAAGGCTCACATCTTGCGAATTTTTCTTTTGAAAGCATACTAAAGATAATTTACACATGAATAATTTCATATGGATGAGAATTTTGGCTAGTTTTGATCAATTATTTACTTTTAAAATTAAATTACTTACAAAGTTAAAATTTATTATTTATTTAAACAGATCAATTAACATTACAATTTTTTTCCTTTTTTTAATGACGGAAAATAAATATTTTTCGTTTCATTCCAAAGAACTTAAAAACTCATGTTTGACCATTTTTTTCAAAACTAAAAGCTCTAATTATGTGACAGGTCGGCAACTCTAACCAGTTATCTATCGAACCACACATACTGGGGTGCCACAGAAATCTCTTTCACCTGAAAAATTACGTAAATTTCATACAAATTTACGTCAAATTCAAGTGAAAGAGATTTCTGTGGCACCCCAGATAATAATAATAAAGAAAATTAAATAACTTAACAACATGTTACGTCTAGAGTCCTGCATGAGCTCACACTAAATCGTGTTAACAGTCAGAAATCACACTGTGCACACATTCAAAACGACACATGTGTACTTTTCAAGTCAATTCCTTACGAGTTATTCATTGGTTGGACTCGTTGACCCGAAGCTAAGCTGTCGTGTGATTCGAATCATTTCGTATGATACTGTTTCACACTGTTATGAAAATTTGCTGTCATTCAAGTCGTTTTGACAGTTGGAACAGTGTTGAATGTGTGAATCAAGCAAAGACATTAGAAACAAAATTAGTTGCATTGGTTCTAAAGATGATAATCAAAGTGAAAAAATGTATCAACTTCTTCAGAAAGGGTGTTTTCGCAAGCTAGAAACCTTATTTGCGAAAAAAAAGCTCCATTGCAGGAAACGCTGATATGGTAAGCAAAATTATGTTTTTAAATATGAATATAAAAAAATAGCTACAACCAATTAATTATGCACACAAGTTTAATTTTCGATAAATTTAATACTTGCTTAATCACCCCAAAAAATATTCAGTTTATAATAGTGTGCACAGTGTTCACAGTGTCAGTTCGAAAATTTCGGCTATGAATCTCTGAATCGGAATCACACTAGCTTTTAATATGACTCGACTGGATATTTGAATCATTATTTTGAATGAGTTGTAAAAGTGATTATATAGACAGTGTGAGTATTGATAGTGTTGTGTGATTCACATGATTCGTTTGAGAGAAATGAGATAATTTTGAGTTACGTTACGTCAAAACTAATAAAAATAAACGGTAAAATGTTTTTAGATTTCGTGGAATATTAACTTACATTATTCAAAAATTTTTACTACAAATTTTTACCCTCAATTAATTTCTTTTTCAGGCCGAAACAAACTTTTGATTTGTAACGTAAGCATTCAATTTTTGCTTATATCTTTTAGTTCTAGGTGTTGATTAATTTCATTTTTATTACGAAATATAGTTCAACTTAATTGCAACTAAGATAAGAAAATAAGTTTTCAAAAGTTTGAATATTTTCTGTTTTTTGACACATTATGTCGTACGATTGTCACATCGTTGTGGAGATATCCCTATCTTATCTTATTGATGATCTTTTCAATAAATTTATTGGTTTGTTCAGATTATCTTAACTAAATCAGAAATGAATATTTTAAGAAATTCCATACATTAAATCGAGGCTGCTAAATTTTCGAAAAGTTTCGGATCGGTTGCTCGAACAATACAACAAGACTGATTCTTGATTTCTTTAAGCAGATACAATTTTTTAATAAAAACTCTATTGAATGCATTTTCAAGCACTAACATTTCTAATATCAAATTATCTTATATACAATTTTTCGACAAAAGAAATTCAATTTAATGCATTACTAGAAGGCTCGCCCCCTGCTCGCTTTGCTCATCAATCCCCAACTAGCTTCGCTCGCAGAATTCAAAGGTATAATGATGGAACACTTTTTATATTTTTTTCAATAAACTGCTGTAACAAACACTAAAACACAATACACTGCACTCTCGATTATTTGACATTTCTTAGCGCGGGCAACCCAAAATTTGTTTCTTTTAAATATTCTTGATTCTGGACACCAGGAAATTTTTCGCGATTTCTAACCTGAGTTGCTCGGTCTCTATCAATATTTGCTGGTCTTTTCTTTTAAATCTGTAATGCGGACAGTCCGTTGATTTCACTTTCTGATTTGGATCTCTGCGGTTAATCAAGAATGTATTGAATAACAAGTCTTATAAAAAACCTCTTCACGAGGTAAAAGTCTAATGACAAATGCATTTTCATGACCCAAAATTTTTGATATCCAATTTTGTGACAAATAATGTTTAATACAAATGTACAAATAAATAAAAAAAAAAAATTTTTTTGCCACCAAAAAAATGGTTTGAGGCGTTTTCTCTAAAACCGCCAAGATGTGGAGTAAAAAATCGTATTTTACCTATAGCCTTTTACCTATGTATTTTAGAAAAATACTTTAAAGATATACAAAGCCTTTTCAACGACATATACATAGATAATATTTGTAGCTTCTATCGTTTGGATACAATGGGTGTTTCAGTTTTAGCGGGCTTTAGCGATTTCCCGCTAAACTAGCTATTTTTCGAAAGAGTCGTAGAGCAAACGTTTCTGGTTTTTTGATACGGAATATTTAATACAAACAAACAAGCAGACAAACTTACTTTTCTCCTAATTTTCGGAAGGCGACTAAAAATTTCAAAATTTATTATCTTTTGAACCAGTGGTCGGATATTGATGATCGAGTTGTCATTCGACGCCAATGTACAAAAATTAAGAGATGCAACTAAAAGGCATCTGAGATAAACAGTAACAGAGATAAGTAGGAGGGGCAAAATTCAAATGGTTGCGGTGGATGGCGCCTTTGGAGCCTTTTGGATAAATTTTCTAGTTTTTTACTATACGCGTCGAATGACACCTCGATCATCAAAATCCTATCACTGGCTCAAAATATAAATAAATTTGAAAATTTTAGTCGCTTTTCCAAAATGAGATGAAAAAGACAATCCTGTTTTTTGTTTGTATCAAAGCGTTGAAGTAGCTTAAATTTTGTTCTCCAAAATTTTTTTAAAAAAAACCGCGGAATATCGCTAAAACTCGCAAAAAATTGGCACTCCCACAGTATGATGGAGTAATTATTTGACGAGTTGGTTAAATTAGAATATTTGTTTACTAACAAGTTAGTCCGTAAACTTCACACCCTGCAACATGTTTCACACAGTGATCATTAAATTATTTTACCTGAGCAAGCAAGCAATTATGAAGAATATTTCATCTATAATTGTAGAAACTCTAAAAGCATTTAAAAAGTTGGAAAGAGTTATCAAAGGTGGCTGAATACGTGTGCATTGAGTGTACATACGAGTATTTTGGGTTGATAAATGCATTCATCAATGCGTTACAAAAATCGTGACATAGTTGTTATATCTTTATGCCTTAGTAAAATACCTCAGATCAGGCTTATTGCATTGACCATGATCATATCAACGGTAAATAATTTCGATCACAAAGCAAAGTCAGTCAAAAGGCATAAGAAAACGAGGCAAATGAGCATTTGGCATGGCCAATGCCCAATGCTCGGTTCTGATTCCAGATTCCCGATGCCTTGTCTATGGTGCTTAATGGGCAATGGCTGCAAAGCGTTAGCTGGCAATCGTGGAGAATGAGGACGAGGCAAATTTGGCTTAAGCCAATGATGCCTATGGAAGAGCAACAGAATCAGCTACAAAAACAAAATCGACAAAGCAACAACAACAAGGAACAGCAACAACAATTTGAAGTCTTCTTTGTGTGATTCACGTCATTTCGAATTCGATGTCAAAAGGTGAAGCCAATTCAGCGATTCTGGCGAACTGGGCACAAAAATCACGACCAAGAGGCAAAGCGTAACAATGCCAAGACTGCAAAAAAATGAACAACTGCAACAACACGAAATTGCGTTGAATGAAGATTGTCTCTACTAATTTGGGAGTCCGACTTTTGGTCTAGATACACGTACCCCTACATGATCTTAGACTCTTTGCACATTGGCCACACGAAGCAGTTAATGTCACTAATATGGCCATTAAGAGTCCACAAAACGAATGAAGTATTTTCAGCGAAGGAAATCAAAGTAAAAAATAGATATAAGACGGAAGTTGTCTTTTATGCGCACATTTACCGTTTAAATGGGGAAAACAGCTCGAGAAGATTATACTTACCTATGCTCAGGCGAAGTGGTGCTAAGTGGTGCCAGGCAGACCGATGGCTCAGGCGTGTTTTCCCGACCAGGGTCATCACACACACACAGCCACACACACACAACGACATTCTCACAGAGATACCTTCACACCTACGGGCAAGTCTCTATTTGCGAAATTGAAATGCCACTGCCATCATCTTCTCGGTATTTAAGCAGGCGTTCAGTGAGATTGTGACTATGAATGCGGGTGTGGGTAAGTTCAAGAACCTTTCTGAACCATGACTAACTGAATGACTGATAGTTAAAAGCTAAAGTGCCGTGGAAAATGCCGGATTCTGCACTTGACCGGTGTCCAGCAGGCAAAGACCTCAGTATACAGAATCCAGACCTTACTGACATCAAGTGTCATCGACAGAGTTTAAGTATGAGCTGCTCGCCATAATTACATACAATACGAGTACGAATACGAACTAAGACTTCTCAGTTTGATGGGTTTGTGCATGGGCTTAAGCCATAGCCATGGAAGGGCCTTCAGCTGTTGGAGAAGACGGCAAAGCCGAAAGCCGCCAGCAGAATGTGTTTGTGTCGCCTACTACCAAGTCATTTGCTGCCTTCAGCATGAGCTCAAAGTACATCTGTGTTGTTCTCACGACATAAGCTAAGTCAGCAACAACTACAACAGCAACTACAAAATCAGTAGCAGCACCACCAGAACACGCCAGTAGCGCCATTGAGCCAAAGTTGAGGGCGAGGGCCGAAGCTCAACCGTCTCTTGCATGCAAGAGTACATTGGGACATAAATAACATACGATTAGTTCTTATAATATCAAAGTTGGAAAATATGTACATATATGAAAACAAGAAGGATGTCTACTGCGGCTCGCCGATGATTTGATAACCTTGCAAGGAAGGGTAGATTTAAAAAGTCTTAAGATCAGTATAATAATATTAAAGAACTATTTCCCAAAAAAAAGTCTGATCTTTTAAGAAATTTTTAATGTGCATTGAAAAACGATTTCAATTTTAATTGTTAATCGATAGTTTCAAGGGCAGCTAACTCGATGGTTCATTAAAATTATCATATTTTTTTTTTATGAAACATATTTGGTTACAGCATATAATATTAGAATTTTGATAATGATACAAATTTCAGTGCGAGATTAATTAATTAAGTACATCGGGGTACTAAACCAAAACGAATAACGAATTCAGTTACGGATACGGTTCTGGAACCAGTGTGCAGATTGAACTTTTCATGAAACGTTACCTACAGAGAATTTATCATCAAGAGACACAAGTACATTAACACGCATACAATAGAATTTCTCTTTATATAAGGACTCTACTTCTTTTATGTATAAATACAGACAATGAACTTGACTACGAGTACTCTTTATATATAAAATTCTGTCATAATGCAATTTGTTTGTCATTTGTCCTTTATTTCGGTTTATCTTTCAAACAGTAATATGCATCAAGAAACTTCTCATAACTATAATAGATGGTGGAAAAATATAAGCGTTGAGAGGATTTTATGGAAGGAAAGTAAAGTCTGAACACTGACGTCTTTATCTCAAAGTGAAGTCTACCCGCCTATAACTTGAACTAACAAAATACTGTATGTGAGCTGTTTATCAGTGCGTGCCAGTTGCAAAGAAGCTTGAGCAAATACACATGTCTTCAGCCAAGGGCACTATATAATAATAGAAGGTCAATGCACAAGCTGGCGGTGCGACGACCCGAGGCTCGAGAGTGAAGCAATTAACCAAAACAAAAGAAAAGCTAACGAAACTGCGCATTAGAACAGATCATTAATCTGGCCCTCGGACTGGCCATGTGACATACACATTGTCTATGCATATAATCTTGGAATCGTCGACAACTAAGAGTTTCTGGTTTCTTAATTTATTAAATGTATTGACAAAAAGATTAAAAGAGCTGCAAACACAATCAAAGCAAATCGAGTCTGAGATCGGGAGGATTGGGCGCAGGATCTAAGTGCTTTTTCCAAAATAGATATACGTTGTTCTCGTTTAGGAAAGACAATCTTGTGTTCCTGGAAGTACTTAGTTACTATTTCTCGATCGCTAAGGCGCATAACACTTTGCTGCGTATCTGATCCTTCTATAAAATATTTATGACCATCTCCGCCATTAAGTAGAAATGTCGGTAATATCACCCCATAATATTTATGCCTATCCAGTGGCTGATAGTGCGGAATCTCACAATCAGCGCAGAGCACAAAAATTGATGTAACGCGTTTACCTTTTGGACGACTAAAATTTAAAACAAACCGCAAGCCAGAAACTTGTAGGAAGCCTCCATCAGAGTCTGAGTTGCGCAAAGATGCCGAATGCTCCAGAGACTTGACAAGACTTGCGCCCTTAACACGGGCAACAGATATGGTATTGCCATAGGGTAACACGGTGGCAATATCTGCCCCGGTTACAGTACCATCCGTTCCTGCATCTATAGATGCGCGGATTCCTATTAATCGGATACAATTAGTTCAACAGGTTATATTGACAGTCACATACCTCCTCCATTGAATAGGGCTATCGATGCATCAGTCCAATAAAGTCCGCCAAAGCCTTCAGCCACACGGGCGTATACCAAAGTGTCACAAATAAAGTTGCCAAAATTGCATTCCTTTTTTCTACATGCCATACGATCGCCATTAAGAAGAACCTTTGTGGTACCTACTACCTGACCATCCAATTCATCTATTTTCTTTCTTTTGAAATCCAAGAGAGATTTCAAATTGCTTTCAAGTTCCACCGACGAATCCAACAAGATTGGAGTGCCTTTAAAATTGATAAGATTGCCTCCATTGTCAAACTAGCGAAAAAGTTGTGTTTACGCGAATAAAACTTATTAATACTAAGGAGATCTCTGAATCGTTGTTCAATGAAGAAGATCACTCGCATGTTATATTATATACTTGCCTCCAGATGAATTTTACCCAAATATTTGGTATAGGCATATGCCTGCAGGACAGGCACCCGTCGACCATTTTCCTTGGCGACAATAGTTGGATAGTTTCCCTCAGGTTTATCTGTGGACGGCGGCTTGCCCGTAAAGAGAAAAGTGTGCGAATGCCCACCAATAACAACATCCACGTCTGGACAATTGATGGCGATTTCCTGATCCCTCTTGTAACCAGAATGGCCCAGTGCTATTATAATATTAACTCCTTTCTCTATGAGCTTCTTTGCTTCCGCACTTGCATTTCCAGCATGGCATATGAAAAATAAATTTGTCAATTTCAGTTTCAAATTAAGTGCAAATAATTACTTAATAGATGGAATCTCATTGTAGTACTCTACATCGTTCATTGCAACCAGATCTCTGGTTTCAGGCGTAATATAACCAATAATTCCAATCTGCTTTTCCAATTTTGTAATGATCGTTGAAGGCATCAAGCTCTTTGCATTTTGCAATTGGGGAGCCTTACTAAGGTCCAAATTGCAGCTTACTATGGGGAAGGTAACCTTATTGAGAAAAGGCATTAGCCCATCGATATTGTCATCAAGCTCGTGGCTTCCTAGGGACTGTCCAAAGGAGTGGAAATCTTTATATTGATGTGATTGATAACTATATGAGTAATACCTACCATAGCATCTGGATTGAGCATATTCATCAGATCAGCTGCCAGATCGCCTTTGTAGAGCGTATGCCAGGGCGTTCCTTGATACGTGTCACCTGCATTTAGATAGAGCGTCGGTCTCTCAGCTCTAGCCTTCGCTACACTAAAAGAAGGCTTAAGGGTTGTCAAGGATGTGGATGAGGACACTTACGCCGTAGCCACTCTAGCAAAACCGCCAAAGCAAAGGCCTCTCTCGTCGTCTCCCTTGGGGCACTTCCCACTGCTTCCCTTCATCGGATCATACCTAGCGTGCATGTCATTGTTATGCACTATGGTGAACTTAAATCCGTGGCATTGTTTGAGAAAGATCAAAATTAGTATCAAACTCCAAAGCACCTTGATACAAAGGGCCATTTAAATACCAAAAAGTATTATTGCACTTATGCTTTTAAGTATTTTGTGTTCTTTTGGATAATTTTTTATTACTCATTTGAAAACAGTTGATCAGTTAACTGAGAGCATTTAAAATTTTAAATCGAGATTCCAAGCACACCAAGCAGCGAGCACTGAGCGTGCGTGTCGAATATCGATTGTATATGGGCTTACAAACTGGCAAGCTGCGCACAAATTTGGGTAAAATCATACTTGTAAAACTAAGTTTTTTATTTTGACTTTAAGGAACACGAGCCTAACGATTTATATTATTTCCCAACAAAATTTGTTCAATAAAAATTGATCAGAATACCACCTAGAAACATAATTTTTAAGATAAGTTGATATTAAAAAAAAATAATAATAATAAACATGAGCATGAAAATGAAAATGGAATCGCTAAACTCGAAAATCACCTAACACTTTACAAAAACGTGCAGTAAACTCTTCGACACAATCCTGGAGAACAATACAAATCTTTCTCGACTGCATTCCAAGCTAGGGACGAAAGCATCACGAAGAGTACGAAAGGCGACTAGCAATATATAAAGGTATGGAAAATTTGCTGTGACTGTCCGATCAGGTCGAGCTAGAGCTATACCAATCGAGCGGTATAGTTTTAACTAACAAAACTGCAGGTGTAAGTGGAAGGGGCAAAATTTAAATGGTTGCAGCGGATGGAGCCGTTGGAGCCTATTTTTAATTGTTCTTTTCAAAATACTCATGGAAACCTCGATCATTAAAATCTGACCTTTGGCTCAAAAGAGAATTAAATTTGAAAATTTTAGTCGCCCTTCGAATACAAGATGAAAAGTCAGTGTGTCTGTTTGAAATAGCTTAAATTTGTTAATGAGGACTTATTTTAGAAATTTTTGTTTTACGACTTTTCGAAAAATCGCTAGATTAGCGGGAAATCGCAATAAACCTGTTAACTGAATATAACTTTTACCTTTACATTCCAGTAGACCAAAATTTCATTTATGATAGCGAAAATGATAGTTTTACGGATTTCAAAAGTGCAAAACGTCCGTTTTCAGAACTGAAAGTGATAGAAATATGAGCCATCTGTCGCTCAGTTTTTGGCAGCAAAAGACTTAAATACGATAGCACGAAAACGTATTATTTTCAGAACTTTAATTATATTTTTTGTAAAGCTCAGACGTGCAAAACTCTCGGTTGCGTTTCTAAAAGTGATAGAAATATGAATCACTAGTCGCTCAGCTTGTGGAAGCAATTCGCTCGAGCGCTATACACGTTACACGCATAAAGGTATCGCTTTCGGGACTTTTATGATATCTTTTGCGTACCTTTTGTAATATTACATATGATGCCTTACTAATAATTAGACAAAAATGAGACAAAAATTAACATTTTTTCTAAAAACTTTGTTTTTATTATTGATAAATTTAGAGAAATTACAGTACATTAAAAAATCATTTTAAACAAAATAAATCTAAAAATAAAAAAAAAATGATCTTTTAACTTTTTGCGTACATGCATACATTTATATTATAATTTACTTACTTTATTTTTTATCCGCACACAGACCATGTGCTTATGCAGATTCCCGGCAATTGACACAACACAATATCACAATTTCTGTCGTGTCTTTTGCCGAACGATATTTTTCTTTGACGAAGTCATTCCTCTGCCGGCCCACAGCTGCGTCATACACGATGCCACGAAAATTTTGCGTTGCAACATAACATGACTTCGTTCGTGTCCTCTTTTTCCGCGGTCACAAGCACTTTGACGATAGTTGAGGGGCACTTCTGCATTCTCCCATATATGATACGTTTTTGGCCCACCTTTTGGCTCGACAACGCATGTTTGGCGAAAGTTCAATCGCCGCACGTTGTTAGACCGCAACTTGTCTGTTTTTAAGCCAGTCTACGAGCGTTTGGCGAGACTCTCGCTCAACGTTCCCTGCTTGATCCACTGGGAATTCTTTTTGCGGCAGATTACTTAGAATTGGAATAGGAGAGCAGCAGCAAGGTGTCATAGCAGCACGACTTTGAGAGTGCTGATAGCTTTTGCGCTTGGCATGTTGGCATGTGTGTTTGTAAAGGGAGCCAGTGTTGCCAGACAGTTCCCTCTAGTAATGGGCACTAGTTCGTAGCTGGTGAAATAAGTACTTACTAGGAAACCACCTCTACTTACTTTGCTAACCCTAAGCAATGTGTTTCATCATTTCGTTTTTTGTATGAAATGTCCGCAAAAAGGGTCAATCGCCACCACATTGTTTACCGCGAACTAGTGAAATGGGTACCCATGAAAGGGTAACTTACATGGTTACCCATGCTAGGGGTGGTGATATGAGTACCCATGAGGTGGGCCAACAATTTTTTTAGAATAATTTATATGTAAAACTTAATATTATTCGTCACAAAATTGGATGTCAGAAATTTTGGGGCATAAAAATGTTTTCGTCACTAGACTATTACCTCGTAATGAGATTTTTTATAAGATACTAGGGGGCTCCAACCCTGCTCGCTTCGCTCGCCAACCCCCGCTCGCTTCGCTCTCTAAATTGAAAATAAGGTCTTTTGTTGTCCAGCTTAACACTTAAACAGCTCGCTTCGCACGCCAACCCGCAGCTCGCTTCGCTCGCAAAAATTTAATAATTTAATTTAGTTGTCCGGTTAAACAAATAAATACAATATAAGGGGGTTCGTCCCCTGCTCGCTTCGCTCGCAAAATTTAAAAGAAGGTCCTTAGTAGTCCGCTTTAACAAATTTATATAATACTAGGGGTCTCCGCCCCCTGCTCGCTTCGCTCGCCAACCCGCGCTCGCTTCGCTCGCAAAATTGAAAAGAAGGTCTTTTGATGTCCAGCTTAACAACCTTAAACTGCTCGCTTCGCTCGCCAACCCGCAGCTCGCTTCGCTCGCAAAAATTTAATAGAACTTCTTTAGTTGTCCGGTTTAACAAATTATTACAATATAAGGGGGTCCGTCCCCTGCTCGCTTCGCTCACAAAATTGAAAAGAAGTCCTTGGTAGTCCACTTTAACAAATTTATATAATACTAGGGGGCTCCGCCCCCTGCTCGCTTCGCTCGCCAACCCCCGCTCGCTTCGCTCGCACAATTGAAAAGAAGGTCTTTTGTTGTCCAGCTTAACAAACTTAAACTGCTCGCTTCGCTCGCCAACCATCAGCTCGCTTCGCTCGCAAAAAAAAAGGACTCTTTTAGTTGTCCGGTTTAACAAATTAATACAATATAAGGGGGTCCGTCCCCTGCTCGCTTCGCTTGCAAAATTTAAAAGTAGGTCCTTAGTAGTCCGCTTTAACAAATTTATATAATATAGCATTTTTTGTAAAAAAATCGGAAATATTCAACTTCCGCTGTCCGCGGTTTTAATGTTTCTTCCTTGCAATTGAACTTTGGCTAAAAGTCAGATTTAGTGATTTGGCGGGAAAAATCCAGATTTGGCGGGAAAAAGCTAAATTTGGCGGGAAAAAGCTAAGTTTGAGGAAAAAGTCCAAATTTATCAAAAAGATTTAATCTGTGAGTTTTGTAAGAATATATACAACAACAGAGTTTTTGACTCTAAAGGTCACTTTGCATCCGATTGTTCCTATGGCAGCTATATGATATAGTCATCCGACTTTGACCAAATTCGGTATAGCATTTTTTGTAAAAGAAACGGAAATATTCAACTTCCACAGTCCGCGGTTTTAATGTTTCTTCCTTGCAATTGAACTTTGGCTAAAAGTCAGATTTAGTGATTTGGCGGGAAAAATCCAGATTTGGCGGGAAAAAGCTAAATTTGGCGGGAAAAAGCTAAATTTGAGGAAAATTTAAAATTTAGCAAGTAGAGTTAATGTATGAGTTTTCTAAGAATATCTCAGAGTTTTTGATTCTAAAGGTTATTTTGCTTCCGATGGTTCCTATGGCAACTACAGTCGAACTTCCCTAACTCGAACTTCTCTAACTCGAAGTCTCTCTAACTCGAACAAAATCGAGTGGCAATACTAGGCAAATTTCATACAATTCTACTTCCCTAACTCGAAGTCTCCCTAACTCGAACTTTTTTTGTGGATAATGGTGATTCGAGTTAGGGAAGTTCGACTGTATATGATATAGTAACCCGACTTTGACCAAATTTTGCCAGAATGTTAGAGACAGCCCCAAACATACAATCTGTGAGTTTGGTTGATATATCTTAAGAACCAAAAAAGTTTTTCATACTTAAGGTTATTTTGCATCCGATTGTTCCTATGGCAGCTATATGATATAGTCACCCGACTTTTACCAAATTTAGTCAGAATGTAAAGGACAGTCCCAGACATACAATTCTGTAAGTTTGGTTGAAATATCTTAAGAAACACAAAAGTTTTTTTACTAAAGGTCAATTAACATCTGATTGTTCCTATGGCAGCTATATGATATAGTCAACCGACTTTAACCAAATTTGGTCAGAATGTAAGAAACAGTCCCAAACATACAATCTGTGAGTTTGGTTGGTATATCTTGAAAAACAAAAAAGTTTTTCATACTAAGAAATTCTGTGACCTTTGACCTCGATTTTGACCCACTTAGAGGTCGAATTTCGCAAAACGCCGTCTTATTGCACGATGAAATTATCTCATCTATGTTGTGTGCAAATTTCAGCTTTCTATCTTTTACCGTTTGGGCTACACGTTGATTCTCAGTCAGTCAGTCAGTGAGTCAGGACAAAGAGTTTTATATATATAGAAGAAGAAGATAGATAAAAAAAACGGAAATATTCAACTTCCGCTGTCCGCGGTTTTAATGTTTCTTCCTTGCAATTGAACTTTGGCTAAGAGTCAGATTTAGTGATTTGGCAGTAAAAATCCAGACTTGGCGGGAAAAAGGTAAATTTAGCGGGAAAAAGCTAAATTTGAGGAAAATTCAAAATTTAGCAAGAAGAGTTAATGTGTGAGTTTTCTAAGAATATCTCATACAACAACAGAGTTTTTGATTCTAAAGGTTAATTTGAATCCGATTGATCCTATGGCAGCTATATGATATAGCTACCCGATTTTCACCAAATTTGGCCAGAATGTAAGAAACAGTCCAAGGGCGTCGGCAGGGGGGGGCCGTTTCCCCCCCTACACTCATAACTTTACATGATTTAGCTTTCGAAATCCAACCAGATTTGGGCAGAAAGTATATTTTGCTTTTTAAGAGCTATGCAAAAACAATATTAGGGTGTTCACTTGACCCAAGCAGCGTTGCAGGTTGAAAACGTTGCTAGCTTGCTGCGTGAACAGCGCGTTGCACATAATCACAGTGTGCTGTTTTTTGTTTACATTTTGTTGATTATGTGAAACGCTTTCCACGTAAAGCGCTGTCCACGCAGCAAGCTTGCAACGTTTTCAACCTGCAACGCTGCTTGGGTCAAGTGAATACCCTACATGTTATATTATAGAGAGTTGTTTTATGCATTTGAAAATCATAGTATTACAGTTTAAATTGTAGCCCTGATATTTTACGAAGTCCTGAAAGTCAATGAATATTTTACAGCAAGTTTTCACTTTGTTCGTGTACATTTAAATCTTAATCCCATAAAAAAACCTCTTTACGAGGTAAAAGTCTAGTGACGAAAACATTTTCATGCCCCAAAATTTCTGATATCCAATTTTGTGACGAATAATATTAAGTTTTACACATAAATTATTTTAAACAAAATTTTGGCACCCGGCACATTGCGCTAAAATGTTTCAATTATAATACTAAATAAAACTCACTGTGCCGAATGCAAAAATTTTGTTTAAAATAATTTATGTGTAAAACTTAATATTATTCGTCACAAAATTGGATATCAGAAATTTTGGGGCATGAAAATGTTTTCGTCACTAGACTTTTACCTCGTAAAGAGGTTTTTTTATGGGATATCAGAAATTTTTGAATAAGACATCAGAAATTTTAAAATTGCAATATTTGATGTGATTTGTTGTGTAGATTTTTCTTAAATTGTCAAAATGTGGGAAAAAATACCTTATTTAACCTGTAACTGTTTACCCTTATAATTAAAAAAAAAACTTTTAAGGTATGTCTAAGAGCTCTTCGAAATACCTTTTCAACGACATATAGATCGCATCTGTAGCTTCTATCAATTGGATGCTATGGGGGCTTCAATTTTAGCGGTTTTTAGCGATTTCCCGCTAAACTAGCGATTTTTCGAAAAAGTAGAACAAACGATTTTATATTTTTGATTATAAAATGATTTATCTGCCGCAAAAAGAATTCACCACTTGCAAGCAGTTTATTTCCGCATTACGCTGCAAGCAGTGTACATACTGCATATGTACATGCAGTAGTGTAAAGGTAAAAGGTATATTCAGTTAATAGGTAATATCTTGTCCAAACGAATTTTGACAGATACGTGTTATATGTCAAAAAACGCGGAATCAAATTGCCTATAACATATAACATGTTTTAAAGTGATCTCATGTGTAGATTTTTCTTAAATCGCCAAAATGTGTAAAAAAATACCTTGTTTCACCTGTAGCCGTTTACCTTTTTACTTAAAAGAAAAACTTTGAAGGTATGCCTAAGAGCCCTTCAAAATACCTTTGCAACAATATATAGATCGCATCTATAGCTTCTATCGTTTGGATGCTATGAGGGTTTAAATTTTAGCGGTTTTTAGCCATTTCCCGCTAAACTAGCGATTTTTCGAAAAAGTCGTAGAACAAACGTTTCTAGATTTTCGAGCGGGAACAAGTCCTCATTCAAACTTTTAAGCTAAAACAACGATTTGATCCATACAAACAAACAGACAAACAAACAGACAGACTGACTTTTCATCTCGTTTTGAGAAGGGCACCAAAAATTTCAAAATTAATTATCTTTCGAACCAGCGGTCGGATTTTGATGATCGAGGTGTCATTCGACGCGTAATTTTGATAAGAATAGTTAAAAATTAAAATAAAAATAAAAAAGGCTCCACCGGCCCCATTACCCCCAATCATTTAAATTTTTCCCCTCCCACTTACACCTGTTTATCTCACGAACCAGGTAAGTTTTCAAAAGTCTTAGTATGCACATTTGTAAGTTCAATTGATACCTTTCGATCGGTATATAGCTCGACTTGATCGGACAGTCATAGCAAATTTTCCATTCTTCCTGTGTATATATGCTAGTCGCCTTCGCACCCTTCGTGCTGCTTTCGTCACTAGCGCGGACTGCCGTCCGCAGTGATCAAGTGAAATCTACGTCAAATTTTAAAGAAAATTAAGATGGAAAACAAAATTAAAGGTATCTATTTATATTATAAGGTCATCATGAATTACTTGTTTTATGTGATTTAACTTTGTTTTATGTGCTTCTGTAAAGTGATGTTTTTTAGCATTTCTTACCTTAAAATGTTTGTGTTCTGTGGTAAAAAATTAAAAGTATGATTGCTTGTCGTTGGTTGTTAATTATATTAACGCAATGTTAATCGTCAATATAAATATAATGAGATGGTATTAATGTGTTTTTGCCCATTATTGCCCCTTTTCGTGAAAAATCACATTAAAAATAGTTTTCGGAGTCAGATGATAAAAAAACAAAAATAAATATAAATTCTATTTTAGCCGAACTAAATTTTATGTCAAATTTAAGGTTTCTAGCTATACATTTAGATTTGTTAAAGTTTTCTACACTTTTTCTTATATGGCTCGATCGGTCTAAGTTTTTTCTCAGACTATACATATGGTATGACCATTAAGTGTACCAAGTTTCAGGTCTATAACTACGTTATTATAATTTCTGCCAACATTATTGCGGCATTGTGCAAGTGAAAACAAATTTTGGCCCCCCCCTGCTTGAAAAGCTGCCGACGCCCTTGAAACAGTCCCAAACATACAATCTGTGAGTTTGGTAGAGATATCTTAAGAAACAAAAAAGTTGTTCATACTAAAGGTTATTTTCATCCGATTGTTCCTATGGCAGCTATATGATATAGTAATCCGACTTTGACCAAATTTGGTCAGAATGTAAGAAACAGTCCCAAACATACAATCTGTGAGTTTGGTAGAGATATCTTAAGAAACAAAAAAGTTGTTCATACTAAAGGTTATTTTCATCCGATTGTTCCTATGGCAGCTATATGATATAGTCACCCGACTTTGACCAAATTTAGTCAGAATGTAAGAAACAGTCCCAAACATACAATCTGTGAGTTTGGTAGAGATATCTTAAGAAACAAAAAAGTTGTTCATACTAAAGGTTATTTTGCATCCGATTGTTCCTATGGCAGCTATATGATATAGTCACCCGACTTTGACCAAATTTAGTCAGAATGTAAAAGACAGTACCAAACATACAATCTGTGAGTTTGGTTGAGATATCTTAAGAAACAAAAAAGTTGTTCATACTAAAGGTTATTTTCTTCCGATTGTTCCTATGGCAGCTATATGATATAGTAATCCGACTTTGACCAAATTTAGTCAGAATGTAAGAAACAGTCCCAAACATACAATCTGTGAGTTTGGTAGAGATATCTTAAGAAACAAAAAAGTTGTTCATACTAAAGGTAATTTTCATCCGATTGTTCCTATGGCAGCTATATGATATAGTCACCCGACTTTGACCAAATTTAGTCAGAATGTAAGAGACAGTACCAAACATACAATCTGTGAGTTTGGTTGAGATATCTTAAGAAACAAAAAAGTTGTTCATCCTAAAGGTTATTTTGCATCCGATTGTTCCTATGGCAGCTATATGATATAGTAACCCGACTTCGACCAAATTTGGTTAGAATGTAAGAAACAGTCCCAAACATACAATCTGTGAGTTTGGTTGAGATATCTTAAGAAACAAAAAAGTTGTTCATACTAAAGGTTATTTTCTTCCGATTGTTCCTATGGCAGCTATATGATATAGTAATCCGACTTTGACCAAATTTGGTCAGAATGTAAGAAACAGTCCCAAACATACAATCTGTGAGTTTGGTAGAGATATCTTAAGAAACAAAAAAGTTGTTCATACTAAAGGTTATTTTCTTCCGATTGTTCCTATGGCAGCTATATGATATAGTAATCCGACTTTGACCAAATTTGGTCAGAATGTAAGAAACAGTCCCAAACATACAATCTGTGAGTTTGGTAGAGATATCTTAAGAAACAAAAAAGTTGTTCATACTAAGCAATTCCGTGACCTTTGACCCCGATTTAACCCATTTAGATGTCGAATTTCTCAAAACGCCGTCTTATTGCACGATGAAATTATCTCACCTATGTTGCGTGAAAATTTCAGCTATCTATCTTTTACCGTTTGGGCTGCACGTTGATTCTCAGTGAGTCAGTGAGTCAGTGAGTCAGGACAGTACCAAAATTTTTCAAATATCTCTTCGCTAGTATTTTTTATAATTTTTTGAAAATGGCGAAAAATGCACTTTTTGCATGAAAATGAGGAAAAAGTGCCTTTTTCGCTATTTTCAAAAAATTATCAAAAATACTAGCGAAGAGATATGAGATATTTGCAGTTACTATTGAAATTGTTTAAAGAAACTTTCTGCATCAAAACGTTTTTTTTTTTAAATCGATAAAAAAAAGTTGAAAAATTTTACGTTTACAAATTTTCGAAAATTTCAATATGTACCTAATGGTTTAAGATAAGTATTGCACCATTCGAAAGGAATTCAAAAGACCTTTCCATTGATACCAAGCTTTACATGAAGTAAGTTCAAAATTTGGCTAAAACTAACTTTAAAGGCCAAAAGTATTTTGGCCACCGCTGTATATAGATTTAAAACAATTAAAGCACAAAACATAAAAAATCGAACCAATGAAGTAAAATGTTAGACTTATAATTATGTTTTGTTAATAAAAAATATTTATTGTGAACCTTCAAGGCCATCGCGGTATTATAAAAGTAGTTAATGTCTCTGTCTCTTATGGTCTCTGAGACCGCTTTGTTCAAATAGATAGACAGACGGAAGGGCTATATCGACTCGGCTGTCGGTGCTAATCAAAAATACATATACTTAATGCGGTATTTCAGAAATCCATTATACCCCCTATTTTATCTATTTGTTACGGATTCTGGGTATTATTAAAAAGGTAATTTTATAAATAACAAAACTTAGTTTTATGCTTTAAATATGACTTATTATTATTATTATTTTTTATGTTATTCGATGTCTCAAATAGTTGCGTGTTATTAGACTTTTTTTTATTTTAACCGATTTAAAATTTACCTTATAACTTAAGCAAAATAAATTGAAAATTTTGTTTAAACGTATTTTAACCTAGCTACTACTTTTAATAAGTAAATACTCCAAATCTATTTTATAGAAATCGAGTTTAAATACTTCAGCTTTCATTAATTTCACGAATGATTAAAAACTGGCAACAAGCGTACCCACTTATCTGTCTAGCAACAGAGAAATAGTTGAAATCAACAAAAACTCTAAGAAATTGATTAAATTTTTCGCAGTGCCAGAGGTTACACCTTCGAGAACTGTCTTAAACGTAATGCGTCCATCTAACTCCGGATAGATGAATTTGTGATGCTGCAGATACTGGCTGACAGCTTCGACGACTGTTTTCTGCATACGTAACCGTGTAGGATTGGCTTTATCGACCATGATGTGACCATCACCACCTTCTAGTAAGAACTGCGTCACAATAACCTTGTAGTATTCGGTCTCGCTAAGGGGGCTGTAAGAGGGAACCGTGCAGCTGGCACAGCGCACTTCTACAGAGACGACTCGGTTTCCCTCTGGAAAATCCGAATTGTAGACAACGTGTAGACCGGATACCTGAAGGAACGCTCCATCGGTCCAGCTAAATATAACAGCAGCCGCGTGCTCAAGGGCATTCCGAATAGTTTTTCCACTGATACTCGTGATATAAAGATCATTATCAAAGGGAATTACCGTCAATATATCGCTCTGAGTTATTACGCCGTCAGATTTCTTCTCAATTGAACCGCGTATTCCTGCAATACCGTTATGAAACTAATTTAAAATAAAAGATAGTAAATAAACCTCTTTACGAGGTAAAAATCTACTGAAAACATTTTCATGCCCTTAAATTTATAATGTTGAAGGAAATTTAATTTTGCTTATAAATTATTTAAATAAAAAAAGTGTTGCATCCTGCATTCTTATAAAAATATAACTTTTGTTGGTCAGTGCCAAATATTAAACTTATTCATTAAGAGCATACTCGACCCCGAACTTACTATGGAACGCCCAACAAGGGGGCTCCAGTCGGCTACTGTTGATGCTGATCAAGTTTTCAAGTCGGCTACTGCTTATGCTGATCCAGTTTTTTTTCATCTGTATGTTTTAGTGAATCGAAATAAGCCAAATTCGATCAAAGTGTAAAAGACATAGAATATTCCCAATCTATGAGTTCAGTTGAGATACTAAAAAAAATTTCATACTAAATCTATATTTTCGATCAATCGTTCCTATGGTAGCTATATGATATAATGGTCCAAATTTAGTCAGGATGTATGGGACCATGCCATATGCATATTCTGTTAGTTTGGTTCAGATAACTCAAACAACAAAAAAGTTGTTTATACTAAGACTTGATTTTAGACTGAACGTTCCTATGGCAGCTATATGATATAGTGGTCCGATTTTAAAAAAATTTAGTCAGAATTAAAATACAAACCTAATCAAAAGAATTTACAGAAAACTAAAGTTATATCTACTCATATTTTGAAAAAATTAAAATTACTTAAATATTTTCGAGCTTTTGTGAAATTCAACATTATCAACATCTATCAAACTTTTATTAACTGTACGGGGTCTAATAAAATACTTTTGGGATGCGACATAGCGTAGGTTGTATTTATAGTTAAATGTAACATTGTGGCATAGTAGAGTTTTTTGGTGCACATTGAAATTTTAAATTACAGTAAACAAACCGTTTTTTCCAGGTAGATTGAAGTAAAAAACCTACGTCTTAAATTCTGCATCTTACAATAGTAATGCGTCGTTGGAAAGAGAAACGTAACACCTTTTAACGGTGTATTACACTAAAATCTCGGATAAATATTGAGGGAGCTACATGTAAAAATATATGATATTTTACAGTTTTTTCCGACTTTACCGTACTTTCAACGAAAATAATAATTTAAATTTAGAAAACAATTTACTTTTGGTACGCAGTTTCAAAAAACAGTAAATTTTGCATTAATTTATTATTTACTTTAACAACATATGCGCAGCTCAGGCAGTTGGCTACATCAAAATCTTTTCTGCCAATTCAGATCAAGCTGCTTATTGCAAAAATGTACCTGATGCAATTGCCAGATATGTATTTAACCGTAGACGATGTGACCGAATCACTATATATGCCGACAAAATATTTGACCTTAGCAATAAATTGTGGATAGATTTTAGAGCATTGATTTTCTTGCACAGGATCCTACTTAATAATAATATTATAAGTCCTAAAATTAAATTAGCAAGCTCAGAAAATCCCTTTTTAGTCTGCACTGTCCGGGTAGGGAACGATCTGCCTCACGCTTTGAAAACTATTAGAAACGACATTTACAGACAAATGTACCTGATGCAATTGCCAGATATGTATTTAACCGTAGACGATGTGACCGAATCACTATATATGCCGACAAAATATTTGACCTTAGCAATAAATTGTGGATAGATTTTAGAGCATTGATTTTCTTGCACAGGATCCTACTTAATAATAATATTATAAGTCCTAAAATTAAATTAGCAAGCTCAGAAAATCCCTTTTTAGTCTGCACTGTCCGGGTAGGGAACGATCTGCCTCACGCTTTGAAAACTATTAGAAACGACATTTACAGACATCAGATTAAGTAAATAATAATTTAATCAAAATGAGCCATAAATTAAATTAAATTAAATTAAATTAATAGAAAATATATTTTTTAAATAAATTATATATAACTTCAATTAAGTAAACAACACATTGTGACTAGCACATTAAATAATAAGTTTGTACTTGTAGTGCTGGAAATCCCAAAAAAGAAATAATAATAATAATAATAAAACTAGAAATTATGCTTCTTCTTAATAGCCCCTTTTTTTGGAAAAACCTCTAGCTTAGCAAGATAATGCTAAAACCCGCTAAAATTTACGCCCTACAGTTCCAAACAACAGAAGCTACAGATACAAATGTCTTATATATATCGTTGGAAAGGTATTTTAAAGGGCCAAAAGAAAATTGTAAATATCATATTTGATGACGTTTTTCACAAAACTGAATATCAGAAATATGAGCCTTGAAAATGCTTCCGTCACTAGACTTTTACCTTGTAAAGAAGTTTCTTTATATTAAGAAATTACAACCAAAAACACTTTTAATGAAAATGTGCAATATACAATTTTCTATAATCTAATTTACATTACTGAGAATTTAATTTACTAAATATTTCCAAACGCAGCCAGTTGTGTCATAGACACAACCAAGATTTAAAAAACTATATATTTTAATAAATTTTATTATAAATGCAAGAAATAATTATTAAGTTGTGCTAAAACTTTTAACCGTAAGAAGTGCTCTACAAATTCTTTTATCTCAGCACTGTTTTTATTTTAAAAGTTTTCCAACTTGCACTGATTGTTTTTTAAATTTTTTGTGTAAGAACAAACCTACACAAAAGATTTTTATTTTGGAGACGGGCGTCTCCACTATGGTCAGACAAAAGCAAATTCAGTGCATAATTTTAGCTTTAAAATGTGTGGAAGTTTTTTTTAGCGAAATATTATGTTCAATAATTAAACCTGTCAGATGTTTGTAACAATTTGAAAAATTGTTGTTTTCATTAAATACATTGCCAACAATGAGTTAAACAAGTATAATTAGTTTTCAAATAAAAATTAAACCCAATTAATTCTTATTTGAACACGTACCTCATTCACATACCTCCTCCATTAATTAATGCTATCGGTGCATCTGTCCAATAAAGACCCACAAAGTCCTCAGCCACACGGGCGTGAATTAGAGCGTCACAAATAAAGTTGCCAAAATTGCATTCCCGCTTTCTACACGACATACGATCGCCATTCAGAAGCACCTTTGTGGTGCCTACTACCTGACTATCCAATTCATCTATTTTCTTTCTTTTTAAATCCAAGAGAGATTTCATATTGCTTTCAAGCTCCACCGACGAATCCAACAAGATTGGAGTGCCTTTAAAATTGATAAGATTGCCTCCATTGTCAAACTAGCAAAAAAGTTGTGTTTACACAAATAATGCTTATTCATTGAAATATGTAAAATTATATACTTGCCTCCAGATGAATTTTACCCAAATATTTGGTATAAGCATATGCCTGCAGAACAGGCACCCGTCGACCATTCGCCCTGGCGACAATAGTTGGATAGTCTCCCTCAGGTTTATCTGTGGACGGCGGCTTGCCCGTGAAGAGAAAAGTGTGCGAATGCCCACCAATAACAACATCCACGTCTGGACAATTGATGGCGATTTCCTGATCCCTCTTGTAACCAGAATGGCCCAGTGCTATTATAATATTAACTCCTTTCTTTATGAGCTTTTTTGCTTCCGCACTTGCATGTCCAGGGCACATAAAATTAATTTGTCAAATTTTAGTTTCTTTAACATCAAATTAAATAAAAATAAATACTTAATGAATGGAATCTCATTGTAGTACTCTACATCGTTCACCGCAACCATATCTTTTGTTTCAGGCGTAAGATAGCCAATAACTCCAATCTGTTTTTCCAATTTTGTAATGATAGTTGAAGGCATCAAACTTTTTACTCTTTGCAATTGTGGTGCTTTTCTTAGGTCCAAATTGCAGGTCACCACGGGGAAGGTAACCTTATTGAGAAATGGCAGTAGCCCATCGATGTTGTCGTCAAACTCGTGATTTCCCAAGGACTGTTCAAGTGAGTAAAAATCCTTATATTTTAATTGATAACTAATACGAGTTATACCTACCATTGCATCTGGATTAAGCATATTCATCAGATCAGCTGCCAGATCGGCTCTGTAGACCGTATACCAGGACGTACCTTGATACGTGTCGCCTGCATATAGATAGAGCGTCGATCCCTCAGCTCTAGCCTTGGCTACACTAAAAGAAGACTTAAGGGTTGTCAAGGATGTGGATGTGGATGTAGGCACTTACGCCGTAGCCACTCTAGCAAAACCTCCAAAGCAAAGGCCTCTCTCGTCATCTCCCTTGGGGCACTTTTCATCGCTTCCTTTCATCGGATCATACCTAGCGTGCATGTCATTGTTATGCACTATGGTGAACTTAAATCCGTGGCATTGTTTGAGAAAGATCAAAAATAGTATCAAACTGCAAAGCACCTTGATACAAAGTGCCATTTAGTATTGTGTTCTTTTGATTATTATTTTTTGTTCTCAATTGAAAGTAGTTGATAAGTTAACTGTGAATATTTTTTATTTCAATATACATTTTAACCGAGATTAATATACTGGCAGAGATTTTTATCCCCAAACAGTGCTTGAAGTCTCATATAAGTAGAGTGCACACAATGCTCTGCTTTATAACACTACAATACCGACAATACTTAAAAATGTTGGGTATAAGATATTGGAATAGGACACGGTAGAAGCAAGCCTGAATGAGTATATGTGAAAAATTATCTGTTCCTTAAGAAATACATATATACTTTGCTAGCAAACCCCAATTTTGTGGAATGGTAACTCGTCATATCTCAGAGCTTTTTTTATTGTTACTAAAATGTACTAAAAATTTTTAACATGCTTATTAACGCAAGCTCCGACATGAGTATTATAGGATGCATTCTCTTGGCTACATATCCCATAGAGCTTAACCATTCTAGTTCACGGAACTCATTTTCGTCATCACTCTCCGGGTACATTAAGGTTTTAAGAAACAAATTCCTCTCTTCCAAATATCTCTTATTGACAATATCTATTTTTTTTCGTTTAATATCCAAAAGAGTCGTGATATAAGCCTCCTGAGGAATACTCCCATCTAACAGCATAGGAGTCCCATTAAAATGTATTAACTTTCCCGTATCGTCGAACTATAAAGTTAGGGCATATACGACAATTATAGCGATAATCAACGAAGCATTGAAGGCTTCAATAACCTTCTCATAGAAACTGACCTCTAAATTAATTTTACCCAAATATTTTGTAAACGCATAAGCTTGAAGAACAGGAACCTGTTGCCCATTTGGCCTAGTCATCACAGTCGGATAGTCACCCTCTGGTTTTTCCTCATCCGGTGGATTTCCTGTATATAGAAACGTGTGCGAGTGTCCACCAATGACAACGTCAACGTCCGGACAGTGCAAAGCAATCATCCGATCCTTTTCATAACCAGAATGTCCAAGTGCAATTATGATATTTACTCCCTTCATTATAAGCAGCTTTGCTTCAAGGCTAGAATGATTTGAATATTTTAATATATATTGCTTCAAAGAATCGTTGGGACTTACTTAATAGACGATATCTCGTCCAAGTATTCTATGTTATTATAAGGAACGTAATATTTTGTAAGGGGCGTAATGTATCCAATAATGCCAATTTTCCTGCCCAGCTTTGTGAAGACCGTCGAATGAACTAAATTTTCCAAGCCTTGTACCTGCGGAACTCTACGTACGTTCAGATTGCAGCACACAACCGGAAATTTAGCCTTTGTCAGAAAGGGCACTAGTCCAGCGACATTGTCATCGAACTCATGATTGCCCAGTGCCTGTGCCAAAATATATATCTATAATTATCGGTTTAGTCAATACTATCTTAGGTCCATACTAACCATGGCATCCAGATTAAGTAAGTTCAACAGCTCGGCAGCTAGCTGGCCTCTATAGACTCCGTACCAAGAAGTGCCATGGAAGGTATCCCCAGCATTCAGATATAGAGTCGGCCCCTCGGCTCTGGCCTTTGCTACACTAAAGTTTTACTTTAATATTCCGGGAGCTAGCTCAGATGTGAGCGAAACTTACGCAGTAGCCACTCTAGCAAGGCCACCAAAGCACAGGCCCCTCTCGTCGTGTCCCTTGGGACATTTCCCACTGCTTCCCTTCATTGAGTCATATCTGGCGTGGATGTCATTGTTATGCACGATAGTGAACTTGAATGCATCGCTCTCATCGAGTAAGATCAGAATTAGTATTAAGCTCCAAAGCATTTTAAGCCGAGGGTCTGATAAAATGAATTGACAGCAATTGGCATCTGAAACGTACTTGTGGTTTCGTACAACCTAATACTGTATTTCAGTTGTAAATAGATGAGGAAATAAGTTTTTAGAAAAGTTTACTCAGTTTTAACCGGTATTAACAGACATACTTTAACCAATTTAATATAACTCAATAATTTGGTAATTTAGGATTTAAAAAAAGGCTTTATATAATTTTAATTTAGCTTCTACTTACAATAGTTAGAGGAAGTGCTCTAAATCGTAATACATTTAGAATTTAAATAATTCATCTTTAATTAATTTCAAGTACAATGACTAACTCCTGCGCAACTTTACACCTTAAATTCTCATCATTGTTATAAAATCTAGGAATATACATTTTTAATGGAATTTTGTGATCATCAATGAGAAAACAGCTGAGATCAATAAAAAAGTCACAGAACTTATTACTCTTATCGCAGAACCAAAGGTTACATTTTCAGGAAATGCTTTAAACTTAATGCGTCCGTCCACTTCCGGATAGACGAAGTTGTGATGTTGCAGATACTGGATAACAGCTTCGACGACTGTTTTCTGCATACGTATCCACGTAGGATTGGCTTCATCGATCATGGTGTGACCATCACCACCCTCAAATAAGAACTGCGGCACAATCACTTTATAGTACTCGGTCTCGCTAAGGGGGCTGTAAGAGGGAACCGTGCAACTGGCACAGCGCACTTCTACAGAGACGACACGGCTTCCCTCTGGCAAATCCGAATTGTAGACAACGTGTAGACCGGAGACCTGAAGAAACGCTCCATCGGAGTCCTTAAATCTAACAGCAGCCGCGTGCTCAAGGGCATTCCAAATGGTTTTGCCACTGATTTTCGTGATGTAAATATCATTCTCGAAGGGAAGTACCGTCAATAAATCGCTCTGTGTTATCATGCCATCGGATTTTATCTCAATTGAGCTTCGAATTCCTAAAAATATGAATAATAATAGTGTTTTTGGTTGGCCCATTGAATTTGAATAAACTTACCTCCTCCTTGATGAAAAGCAATCGACGCATCAGTCCAGTAATCGCCACCCTGATCCTCCATAGCTCGACTGAAAATCAAGGCGTCGGTAATGAGGTTTCCCATATTGCATTCAATGGAACGACATATGGCCTTCTGTCCCTCTAGAAACACCTTGCTGTGCCCCACCACGGACTTTTCCAATGCCGTTACATTCTCCCTGTACAAATCTAATAGACTCAAGACTTCTTTATCTTGTGTCACATCAGCATTCAGTAGAATTGGCGATCCAGTATACTCAATCAAATTGCCATCCCCATCGAACTGTGAAGGACAGACTACGGATAATGGTTGCTCACAAAGTCTACGAAAGGTCGCCAACCTTGACATGCAATTTGCCCAGATACTTTGTGTAAGCGTAGGCCTGTACCACAGGAACGCGTTTGCCACTCTTCTGGGTGATCACTGTGGGATATGGTCCATCTACTCTCTCAACGCTTGGCTTATCCCCATTGTAGAGGAACGTATTGGTGTGTCCGCCAATGACGATGTCAACTAACGGGCACTCTTTAGCAATCTCTTGATCTTTTTTGTATCCAGAGTGTCCCAGAGCAATGATGATTTTAAGTCCTTGAGCCCTCAGTCTTGCCGCCTCAGCACTGTTTAATGGTCGAAAGTCAGGCAAATGTTAAAAACCGTTAGGATTACTTACTTGATGGCAACAACCTCTTCATTGAATATGACGTTATTTTTAATGGACAACTGTTTCGTATCCGGCGTAAGGTAACCAATTACGGCTATCTTGGTACCATTTGCCTCAAGGATGGTTGAATTTGCCAAGTGCTTGGCGGAAGCCAAGGCGGGCTCGTTAGTTAGATCCAGATTACATGCCAATACCGGGCAATTAACATCATTAAGGAAGGGAACTAGACCCTCTACTTTCTCATCAAACTCGTGATTTCCAAGGCACTACAAGGGTTACCAAACTTCAGTTGTATAAAAATTATAAGACAATGCAAATATTATCTTACAATAGCATCAGGCTGCAGTTTATTGAGAAAGCTGGTGGCTATTTTATCCTTGAAGAGGGCAAACCAAGCTGTGCCAGTATATGTGTCTCCAGCATTTAAATAAAACACTTGGGTTCCCCCATTTTTTGCCTCAGCACGATATTTTCGAACTCTGAAATTGGAATATATTGTTAATTGAATATTTTTAGTATTTGTTTTGGATCACTTACTCGTAGGCCACACGCGCAAAACCTCCATAACATTTATCTTTTTTTACATCCTCGGCAGAACACTTTTCGCTGTTCACATTCGTCTGCTCAAATCTGGCATGCATATCATTATTGTGCAGGATGATAAACTCAGTGGCTACAGGCTTCACTGGCATGGGATTGGCGTTTGTAGTTAGAATAAACAGCAATCCAAGGGCTAAACGTGTGCACTGATCCATGTTTAAGCTATAGATCACAACGGAATTTTAAACGAAATAGTAATCAAGTATTCCCCAAGCACGGAAATAAGAAAGTAACTTATTTCCTAACAATTTGTGAACTCCGTGACTTTGGAAAAATTCCCCAAGAACGGATCTAAACTGGATACTAGTAATTTTATCGAAGCCAGGATGACAAAGTGAGAAACGTATTCCCAAATTAAATAGCTTAAGTTTAGTTGATTCACTTTATAAGGCAGTAACATTGTCAGTTTGACACCATGTAATACTAAACCAATTTCCATAAATGTTTAGAGATAAACCATGTTTTTTTGTTTTTATTATAATTATTATCAGATTTTATAGACTTGCTTCATATAAAGTTAATGGCCAAGTCGCATTCTAAACGGCTTATCTTCATAGAACTCGAATAGATTGCTCATTTTGACAGTGCAAACTCTGTTTAATCTGAGAGCCTCCCCATTGAACGTGAAAGAGTTTTAAATATCACAAAATCTTGTTCCAATTAATTTCTTGACACAACCATTATGTTAACGTAATTCACTTCAAAACTTAAGAGGGAGTTGAATTCATTTTCAGTTGATGGTGTAGTTATACCCGTTATTTCAAAAATAAGTAAAAGGGGATATTGTATTCGTTGCAATGTATGTAACAGGGAGAAGGAAGCAACTCTGACCCTATAAAGTATATATATTCTTGATCAGCATCAACAGCCGAGTCGATATAGCCATGTCCGTCTGTTCGTCCGTCCGTCCTTCTGTCCGTCTGTGTGAGCGCCAAGATCTCAGAGATTATAAGAGCAAGAGCAACCAAATTTGGTACACAGATTTCTATAAGCCCCACGCAGGTGAAGTTTGTTTCAAAATATTGCCACGCCCCTTTCCGCCTCCGTTAATCACGAAAAGCCACCACAAGCACAGTTTTCCAGATATTAGGATTTTTTTTACTAATTACCGTTAACTACTATTATTACCTATTATTATACTCAATCGTAACAAGATCGGACAAATAGAAAGGTGGTAATGGCATGCAATATAAATATTTTAAATTTATTTAAATAAGTGACGAGAATCCTATAGTCGGGAGCTCGACTATAGCCTTTCCCACTTGTTTTATTATAAGTGTGCCGATGGATTCAACTTGGACACCCTTTGTACGAGTTCTACGAGTACAACAATTGTGGTAATTATCTTAAGATTGATTATAGATCCCAGAAAGAAACCTCTTTACGAGGTAAAAGTCTAGTGACGAAAACATTTTCATGCCCCAAAATTTCTGATATCCAAATTTGTGACGAATAATATTAAGTTTTACACATAAATTATTTTAAACAAAATTTTGGCACTCGGCCCATTGCGCTAAAATGCCTCAATTCTAATACCAAATAATACTCACTGTTTTGCGCTGTGCCGAATGCAAAAATTTTGTTTAAAATAATTTATGTGTAAAACTTAATATTATTCGTCACAAAATTGGATATCAGAAATTTTGGGGCATGAAAATGTTTTCGTCACTAGACTTTTACCTCGTAAAGAGGTTTTTTTCTGGGATATCAGAAATTTTTGAATAAGGCATCAGAAATTTTGAAATTGCAATATTTTTTGACAGTATAGCTTAACAATTTTGTTAATTGTTTGTACAGCTAAAGCAAACTGTGTGGCAACACTGGTCCCCTTTACAAACACACATGCCCAGCGCAAAAGCTATCAGCACTCTTCAACTCTGGCTGCTATGACACTTTGCAGCTGCTGTCCTATTCCCATTCTACCTTTTTAAATAAAAAATTAACGTTGATGGTATGCATAAGAGCCCTTCGAAATACCTTTTCAACGATATATAGATCATATCTGTAGCTTCTATCGTTTGGACGCTATGAGGGTTTCAATTTTAGCGGTTTTTAGCGATTTCCCGCTAAACTAGCGATTTTTCGAAAAAGTCGTAGAACAAACGATTCTATATTTTTGATTATAAAATGATTTATCTGCCGCAAAAAGAAATTCACCACTTGCAAGCAGTTTATTTCCGCATTACGCTGCAAGCAGTGTACATACTGCATATGTACATGCAGTAGTGTAAAGGTAAAAGGTATATTCAGTTAAAAGGTAATATCTTGTCCAAACGAATTTTGACAGATATGTGTTATATGTCAAAAAACGCGGAATCAAATTGCCTATAACATATAACATATTTTAAAGTGATTTGATGTGTAGATTTTTCTTAAATCGCCAAAATGTGAAAATAAATACCTTATTTCACCTGTAGCTGTTTACCTTTTTACTTAAAAGAAAAACTTTGAAGGTATGCCTAAGAGCCCTTCAAAATACCTTTGCAACGATATATAGATCGCATCTATAGCTTCTATCGTTTGGATGCTATGAGGGTTTAAATTTTAGCGGTTTTTAGCGATTTCCCGCTAAACTAGCGATTTTTCGAAAAAGTCGTAGAACAAACGTTTCTAGATTTTTGAGCGGGAACAAGTCCTCATTCAAACTTTTAAGCTAAATCAACGATTTGATCCTAACAAACAAACAGACATACTGACTTCTCATCTCATTTTCGGAAGGCAACTCAAAATTTTAAAATTAATTTTTTTTTTAACCAGTTGTCGGATTTTGATGATCAAGGTGTCATTCGACGCGTATTTTTGATAAGAATTGTAAAAAATTCAACGAAAATTCAAAAAGGCTCCAACGGCCCCATTTGCTCCAATAATTTAAATTTTTCCCCTCCCATTTACACCTGTTTATCTCACGAACCAGGTGAGTTTTTAAAAGTCTTAGTATGCACATTTGTAAGTTAGGTTGATACCTTTCGATCGGTATATAACTAGACCTGATCGGACTGTCGCAGCAAATTTTCCATTCTTCCTGTGTATATATGCTAGTCGCCTTCGCACCCTTCGTGCTGCTTTCGTCACTAGCGCGGACTGCCGTCCGCAGTGATTTTAACCTTAAGGAATTAGCTGGCTCTCTGATATGACAGTCGAAACTCTATTGAATCTATCTGAGAAACATGTTAGTATCAGCAACGAATTGTTCGCAATAGTATATTGAATTAAAAAAAACCCTCTATTTTCTTAGTGTCAGGGGATTTTTATAATATTTTTTATATATATTGTTCCGTTATTAATCGTAATTGCAAATGAATTCAAGCGATGTCAGAATAATTGAATTTAATCGGTTTTATAAATAAGACACGTATTTCACAATAACTCTGACACTGTGGACCCACAACCACAATACAAAACACAGGCAATTAGTTAAAGTGCCAGAGAATAGCGAAACTTAACTAAATAATTGTTTATGATTAATTTCAATACCTGTGCTTCAAACTCGTATAGTTACATATAGTTGCAGATACTCGTTGCAGATTCAAATCGATTGTAAAAACGTTGAGTTTTGGTTGCCTGGGAACAAGGCCATAACAAGACCCCCTCCCCCTTACCTTACACACACTCACAGCTCACACACACAGGCAGCGTACCTTTATAACACACTTGGGTAAGCAATTTCGATCACACAAAAGCACTTGTCAGAGATTCAACCGTTTTCACCGACGTCAACTGTCGCACTGGCACCGCGCAGATTCCAAATGCCGGCACAGACTCAAAAACGAACGCATCGAGAGCGACAGCAACAGCGACAGCAACAGCGACAGCAACAGCAACATTGACAGGGGCAGAAACAGAGGTGCCGACCGATCTGTAACTTATCGAAATTAGTTACACTGCTGGACGGACACCTATGCACGCACGCTGAGAGTGTGAGCGAGAGATAGTAAGAAGAGCGAGACTCCAGCTGCAGATTCAAACGGATTCTTGCAATACATTGCAATGTTCACTTATCGCCCACAGTCCACATCAGTCTAGCTGCCTTATCAGTCGAAGCGTCGGTGTCTGTGTTTATGTCGGTCTTGCGATCGCACCTAATCAAGTATGTGCATCTGTATCTGTAACTGTAGATGTATCTACTGCTGTTGATACTATTTCTATTCTAAACGAAAGTAAACGATGTCGCATTTCTGCAATGCATTAGATTGGAAATTAAAGTAAAGTGTCTGTGAAAAAGAACTGATTTTAAAGCGCACAATTTCCAGAGACACGTCGAGCGAATACCTAATTTTTAGGAATTGCTAACGAAAGGAGAGCTAATATGCGTAGCATAGATGTTTTATTATCTATAAACGAATATTCCTCACAATTCCTCAAATCAACGCGAGGTCTTTATTGCAATTGCTTTACAATGCTTTATTTATCCACTATGAATGCTCGATCGGTTGTTTATTCATTAACTTTTGACCAGTGGAATAAATTGCACTTTACTTTGAAATAAAATAAGGAATTACATTTTAGGAATTTTTAGCGACTACACCCAGTCCAAATATAGCTTTTCGAATTTATCTGGTATCAGAATAAGCTGAACTACGTATTAACATGTCTCGTTTGAAGCTACAAATACAATCTGAAACTTGCGTATACCTTAAGATCGCTAAATATAAAAAAACTATTTCCGGCTGTAAGTCTATCACGACAATCAGACGTATATTTAATGTTATAAATTCACAACTCTCGTATAAAGTTTAAAAAATTTGCACTAGGGCAGTTGACACACTTAAGACTAATTAAACAATCGAACAATAAAAGAGGAGACCAGGATCAGAGCAACGGAGCCTATAATACTACGCGCGCCATCTGAGGGTCCCCGGATGATAATACGACCCTCGTTTTCGGGATAGACGTAGTGACGCGCCTCCAGATACTGGCCTAAGGCAAATTGATCATTTTTCACTAGGAGTTCAGAGTAGGGTTCGTGTTCCTCCTTTACGCTGTAGCCATCACCTCCATTCAGAAGAAACTCGTTAACAATCACCTTGTAGTAAGCCGATTCATTAAGATGGCTGTATGAAGGCACATTGCACTCGGCACAACGCACAAGGGCGGAGACTACTCGGTGTCCTTCCTCCATGTCGTAGTCGTACTCCACGCGAATGCCAGCAAACTGCAGGAAACCACCATTCGAGTCCTGGTTTCGTATGGAAGCTGACCGCTCTAAAGCACTTCGCAATGTTTTGCCCGAAATGCGCGTAATGTAGAGACTGTTCTCAAAGGGAAGCACTGTGAGAATGTCGCTGCCCGTAATCGAGCCATTGGAATTCTTATCAATCGATGCACGTATCCCTGAAAAACAAATATGCAATCGTAATTTTGCACAATCACTACGTAATTCAACTTACCGCCTCCCTGTATTAAAGCAATTGGAGCGTCAGTCCAGAAATTTCCGCTTTTATCTTCCAATACGCGAGTGTGAACCATGGAGTCGGCAACGAGATTACCGAGATTGCATTCTCTTAGGCGACATATGTTTCCTCCCTCAAGAGTAACTTTGGTGTAACCAACAATCATTTGCTCCAGAGCCGTGATATTGGGACGATATACATCAAGTAAGTCCAACAGATCTTGTTCCTGGGCAACCGAGGCATTCAGTAGAATAGGTGCTCCATTAAACTCGATCAAATTTCCCTCTGAATCGAACTAAGAGTGGAAAGATAAATTGTTTATATACTCTTCTTTACTTGAGCTACTTGAGTTGACTAACCTGGACATGTAATTTGCCCAAGTATTTGGTGTAAGCGTATGCCTGTACCACGGGCACTTTCTTGCCACTCGGCTGCACCACCGTGGTGGGATAGGGTCCTCGAACAGCTTCGGGGTTCGTGTCGTCCTTATCGGCAACAGGTTGGCTTGAGTCCAGAAAAGTGTGAGAATGACCACCAATGACAATGTCCACCTCTGGGCAGTCCCTAGCTATCTCCTGATCCTTCTGGTAGCCAGAGTGACCCAGGGCGATGATAATTTTGATGCCCTGATCCTTCAGCTTCTTTGCTTCGGCACTGCAATGAGTCAACACTCGCATTTGTATCTCAAAGTATAAACCTTCGACTTAGTTACTTGATGGACATGATTTCCTCGTTGTACTCCACATTGTTTTGAAGAGAGAGATTCTTAGTGTCCGGAGTAAGGTAACCTATGACACCAATCTTCACTCCATTCACTTCGAGAATGGTAGAGTTAGACAGTGTCCTGGTAGATGCCAGTCCAGGCTCATTTGTCAAATTGAAATTGCAAACCAATACGGGAAAATCCACAGCGTTGAGGAATGGTATCAGGCCCTCGACATTTTTATCGAATTCGTGGTTGCCAAGCGACTAGAATATGGTTAAAAATTGATAAAGAAAAGAATTTACTGCGGAATCTGCTTGAAAACTCACAATGGCATCTGGCTTCAGTTTGTTAAGGAAAGCGCTGGTAATATTGTCTTTAAAGACGGTGAACCAGGCAGTTCCAGTGTAGGTATCACCCGCATTCAAATAGAGCACGGGAGTTCCTCCGTTTTTCGCCTCTTCACGGTATTTGCGCACCCTGAAAGTTTTCCCGAAAATTGTCAGGACTGTATTATTGATCAGTCATGGCACTCACTCGTGAGCGACTCGTGCAAATCCGCCGTAACATTTATCGGTATTGGCATCCTCCTGTGTGCAAGTTCCGCCATTCACATTCGTCTGCTCGAATCTCGCGTGCATATCATTGTTGTGCAGTATAATGAGCTCCGTGGCAACCGCCTTGGGGGCAAGAGGATTGGCTGCGATCGGAATTAACAGCAAACTGCACGCGACGATAACCAGTTGGCAAATCATGATCGAGATGGAGAGCTGCAAAAGTCAGTAAAGTGAATGACACCAGTGAGGTGAGCCAAATGAATCTCAGTTATGAAAACTTCGTAATAATCGCAGTAATCGTTATCTTTAATATCTTTAAAATTTATTGACAATAAAAAGGGCTGATTGAACAAACAGTCCAGCCTGACGACTTATCTGCACCTCCATTAATAAATTACATCTTATCATTCTTTGCGAAATTCTACAGCAAATCAATATTGAGTTTATAATGGGTACTAAATCTAATCGCGTATCTTAAGCTCACTTTTCTTGTACGTGTACCTACTCTGTTTACAAATTCATTATGAGCACATGTCTGTATTTTCATTAAGTGATTTGTGGCCTCTTTATCAAACATACTTAGGCTAACTAATTTTTGGTCTAAGTGTCATAAAATCAATGCAAAAGTTTTTAGATAAATGAATGAATGTAACTTATAGCAAAAGAATTTCGCATTTCATTGAAATTGATTAACACACAGCTGCGTTGACAATACAAACTAAAATTTGCAAGATATTAAATTAACAATAACAAAACGTCATATTCGCTACAGAGCTCTGTAGAGTCAGGTTTAAAAAGCGTTGAGAAATACAATTCAAGCCCAAAATCTGTTGAATACACATACTTGACGTTCGGTCGTTATTCGGATTTCGGTATTTGTACTTACATGCTCTCGTCTCAAAATCCGCTAACAAACTGGCCACAAAACGATGTGGAACCGCGGCTATAACCGAAATACTTCAATATTGTCTCACTGAGCGTGTGATTACGATACGACGCAGCGCGTGGTTGTGACTGTGTCTGTTTTTTGAGAGTGTTTTTTGTTGTGTTTTGTGCTTTTTTTTGGCGTCAGCAACGATTTAAATAGGGCTATTGTATTTATTTGCAGATACGAGCACTACGTCTCTAATTGCTATTGCTGATTATCTCACAAATGCCTTACTTCTCCTCTATCCCTCTCTCTGTCTCTATCTCTCTCTTTCTCTCTCTATCTCTGTCTTTCTACCTAAATCTATCTCGCTCTTGTACTGATACCCAGTATCAGGACACAGCACAAGCCTTATCAATTTTTGCAATCTGCAACCTGTTGTGTCCAATCATTTGGCTTCAGTAGCCACAAACGCAGCCACAATTGCAGAAGACATGTATACAGAATATAAAGTTCTATAGTTTCTATATATACTTATGACACTCGACACGTTTTTGTGTTGTTCGAGTTTGTTTTATGTCCAACAGTTGTTCAAACAGAACGTGATGTTCCCACGCAAATATATATGAATGAGTATGTACATAAAAGTATTTATTCTTTTATACATATTTCACCACTGTAAGTTAACTTGGCCAAAAGACTGTTGCCTTTATTATTTACCCAATAATACTAATATATTTGTTTATAGCCCCATGAATTTCTACATACATATGTCACATACTTGTATATGTCAGATACATTATTAAGTTGGCAAAAAACTCAAATATCTGACGATGATCTTCTGCGACCATCAAAAATCAAAAAAAATTGTTTGATATGGTAACAAGGCCATGGATTGTGGTTGCCTTGTCGGGCCCTTAACAACTGCTCATCAGATATTTTTCGAAGCAAGTGACATTTTGCCATATGCTCAATAATCAACTCGTTATATCAACTTTGTAGTATAGAACAGTCGATGGAATCTTTAAATATCATTCATAGTTTTTAGTTTCTGTCTTAAATTTGTAATGTACTCGAATATGCTCTTCTGCTCATACTTTGACATTTAAACATTTTTTTTTTTATTTATTTAGGCTCTATTCTAAATATATTATGAGTGGGTAACGTCGCAAAGATAGCACAATGGAATCTGAATACTCTTCCAAGATCATTTCGTAAACATTTCGAACAACAAGGAACTTAATAACATTCGATTTATTTTGTATGTTTAGCTTTGAAATACTTATGATTATTTATGATTAATAATAAAATATATATATATATATATATATATATATATATATATTCTAATCCTTATTGCAATTAAAAAATTTATTAGTTTATTTAATAAGTACATATAACAGTAAAAATTGAATAAAAACTGATTATATTTATGATAAGCTTTATTTGGTAATATCAACGGCATTTAATGGGTTATTTTCTCTATCTATCTACCTATCTTGATTTGTTGCGATATTTGATGGCATAATTTATTAAACAAAGTGTTGACTTCCAACGAGTATATTATCTAAAAGTAGATTACGTGACACTCTACACATGTAGTGAGTAAGCTAAGCTAATGGATTTGATTCACATTACGAACCAAGAAATTGTACTCAAAATACTCGGAGTAAAAATGACTTCAGCTTCCGTTACTTGTTGGTTTTCCTTCAAAACTAAAATGTAGTAAAATAAGCGGGAATTACATGTAAAGTTTTTTTTTTAAAGATTTCATAAAAATCGCTTTTATAAATTTATTTAAAAACATAAAGTATTGCTTATAGATGTTCTAATAACAATGCGGCCCTCAATCTGAGGATATATAACATTTGAGTCCTGTAGATACTGCTGCAATGCACCAACATCATCAGCTTGCAAGACCTCCGTAAACGGATCATGTTCTTCAATTAGTCGATACCCATCACCACCATTGAATAGAAAACCAGGTATAATCACATTGTAAAAAGCAGATTCGTTGAGTCGGCTATACGATGGAGCATTGCACTCGGCACAACGTACTAAAGCGGAGACGACTCGGTGCCCTTCTTTCCTGTCAAAGTCGTATTCTACGCGAATTCCCGAAAACTGCATAAAAGCCCCATTGGAGTCCGTGTTCCATGCTGCAGCTGAACGCTCTAAGGCATTTCGCAACGTTTGACCTTTAATACGAGTCAGATAGAGACTGTTTTCAAATGGAAGGGTATCCTGTAAGTCTCTCAAAGTAACAGATCCCCGGTCATTCATTTCTATGCTTGACCGTATTCCTTAAATTCGAATTGAAATTTAGTCAAGGTATAAAAAATATTTCGCATGCAAATTAATCTAAAACTGACCACCTCCCAAAATCAAGGCAATAGCAGCATCTGTCCAGTAATTGCCGCCCTTGTTTTCCAGCACTCGAGCGTGCACCATGGAATCGGCAACAAGATTGCCAAGGTTGCATTCTCTCGCTCGGCAGATTTTGCCACCCTCTAGATAGACCTTGGTGTAGCCAACTATTTTTTCTCCCATTGCCGTGATACTGGGACGATAGACATCAAGTAAGTCCAACAGATCTTGTTCCTGGGCAACCGAGGCATTCAGTAGAATAGGTGCTCCATTAAACTCGATCAAATTTCCCTCTGTATCGAACTAAGAGTGAAAAGATAAATTGTTTATATACTCTTCTTTACTTGAGTTGACTAACCTGGACATGTAATTTGCCCAAGTATTTCGTGTAAGCGTATGCCTGTACCACGGGCACTTTCTTGCCACTCGGCTGCACCACCGTGGTGGGATAGGGTCCTCGAACAGCTTCGGGGTTCGTGTCGTCCTTATCGGCAACAGGTTGGCTTGAGTCCAGAAAAGTGTGAGAGTGACCACCAATGACAATGTCCACCTCTGGGCAGTCCCTAGCTATCTCCTGATCCTTCTGGTAGCCAGAGTGACCCAGGGCGATGATAATTTTGATGCCCTGATCCTTCAGCTTCTTTGCTTCGGCACTGCAATGAGTCAACACTCGCATTTGTATCTCAGAATATAAAACTTCGACTTAGTTACTTGATGGACACGATTTCCTCCTTGTATTCCACATTGTTTTGAAAGGAAAGATTATTAGTGTTCGGAGTGAGGTAACCTATGACACCAATTTTCACCCCATTCACATCGAGAATGGTGGAGATGCTCAATTTATTTATGGAAAGCAGTTCGGGCTCCTTTGACAAATCCCAGTTTGAAACCAGCACGGGAAAATTCACAGAATTTAGAAATGGGACAAGGCCTTTGATATCCTTATCAAATTCATGGTTGCCAAGGGACTGGAAGACATGAAAATAGTATTAAAAGAGCTTCATTGATATCAATAGAGCAGTGGAGTCATACAATGGCATCTGGTTGTAGTTTATTGAGAAAGGCACTGGTAATGTTGTCCTTGAAGATGGTGAACCAGGCAGTCCCACTATAGGTGTCACCTGCGTTCAAATAGATAACAGGAGTTCCTCCATTCTTCGCCTCCTCACGGTGTCTGCGCACCCTGAAAGTTTTCCAGCTTGTAATTATTTCTCATGGATGGATACATTTTTAAACTTACTCGTGGGCGACTCGTGCAAACCCACCATAACACTGCGCTCTATTCGCATCCTGCTGGGCGCAAACTCCACCGTTCTTATTCGTCTGGTCAAATCTGGCATGCATATCATTATTGTGAAGGATTAGGAATTCATGTACAGTTGAGTTCCTGGACGCTCTAAGACTAGCACTCATAACTTGGCAAAATGTCAAGACAATAATATAAACCCACTTTTGCATCTTTGTTAGAGCTAGAATTGATAAGAATTGAAACACTCTTGATTAATATACATATATACCAGTTTTGGTTTTAGTAATGCTCGCATTTTTGTATTTGTTAATCGGGTAAAATCTTTGTATATCGGTTTCGTAACGGTAACCAGTTGTTTCAGTTTCAACATATAAATTATAATTCTTATACCTAGATAGTAGTAGGGTATTAGTATTAAGTAGTATAAAGGTCCAAGAATGTTAAAATTATGTTAGCTATAAATTATAATATATTTCAATTTAAATTATTATACAATAATTGTTTTCGTAATCACTTTCTATATATTTAGCAGACTCCAGATTCCGAAGCGTACTTGTACTTCTAGTGCCAATTTGGCACGAACTAGACTCAGAGCAGCAGAAACATGATTTAATATATATATATTTAATGTATATTCTACATACTTATGTACACAATGTATATAGTAAATTTTTATTCTCTCGGAGAATTTATAACAGGTAACGGTCTCTGATTTGAGTAGGAAAAGATCTGATAGCGCGACTAAATGCGCATTCAGTCTCGCAAAATTACTCTTATATAAAATAAAAGCTTATGCCGAGCTCAAATAATTCATAATGTACATAAAATACATATTTTAATTTAAATATTCGGAGGGGCTCATAATATTAGAGTCCCGATTCCGAAACGAACCCGAAGCTGAGAACAGCAGCAACATTCATGCATACTAATTCTAAATACTAATACAATACAATAAAGAAATAATAATAATAATAATACTTAAGAATTGAAAGACGAATTTCCAATTCCATTATGGAAAGTAATCAATAAGTTAATATACTCGTATTAGGAAAACCAGAGTATAAAAATACTTTCCATTTAACAAAACTTGCTAATCTTTTGAAGCAGATACATAGATCAACGATCGCTGGAGCCACTATGAAATAAAGTATGCTTTTTTGAAAGCAACCCAATGAGTATCTTTGCAACAATAATATTCGTTTAAACACTAACGAGTATATGTATTTATTTATAATTATTATTGAAGTGCAATGCAGCCAATAATTGTTCTCAGTGTACATATACATAGGTGTGCACTTATCATGACAATGGCAGGTCAAAGCAAACTATGGCGGGGCAAAGCCACAGAAATCGAAGAGATGACTATGAAGCGTGCCAGCTGCAAATCCTCGGCATGGCCTTAACGTTATGCCGAATACACTACGCTGTATCGCTCCACAGGAAGCAGAGTATGTCGTCGTTAGGACAGCCGAACCGAACCAGTCGTACAGCCACGAGACAACGATAACGGAAAGGGACGCGAGGCAAGGCGAGACAGGGACGAGATAGCAGGCCGCTGCAGTTAGAGAGTGGCAGATTGTCAGGGGTTGCTTTCGATTGCTGCACAATATCCTGTGCTGTCTGTATCCTGTTGCCTTCCCGCTTCAGCTGCTGGCAGCGGCCGACAAATTCAAACAGCTGCAACAATTTTTTGGTCGCCTTTAATTTTCAGTTCGACACATCCCCTAATGCCCGCCTGTCTCTTTTTCCTTTCGGTGTTGGGGTTGCTTTCAGGATCGCGCTGCCTGCAACAGTTCGAGGCATTCGAGCTACGCTGGGGTGCATATTGCGTTCAGTTGCTGTGATCGCCAGGTGAGCGAAGGTTGTGCCGCGTACAAACCCATTCGAAACAGGATAGAAACAAAAGCAAGCAGGACTCTGCCATGTCCGGAAAACTGATAATGAAACGCAAGCGAGCGGATCAGCGTAAAACTCAGCAAGCTGATAAGCAGGAGGAACAGCCCGAGGAGCTAGTTGCCGAAAAGCGCCATCGATTGGAGGTTGAATCCAGATCGGTAACACCCCCAATTCAACAGCAATCTCCAGCAATCAGCAATACGGATCGAGATGCTTCCAATAGCATTTTACTCGAGGCACTGCAAAAGATAATGGAGTTGCAGTCGGAGTTGGATTCGTTTGAGCACGATTTGGATGAGCGTGAAATAAGCGTGCTCGATGATGACGAGGAGCATTTGGATGCTGAGGTAGCTGCACGCTTTTCACCGCCAACCCGACGCAGCGAGGCTGAGGCTCTGGGATTTGCCATGTGCGCACGCGAAACGTTGCTCTTCCTTCAGAGCGAAGGCGTCTCCACGGAGACTGTGCTGTACAAGACACTGCTTGGAAAGCTGGTCGGTCAAAGCGACGGACGACTGCAGGCTTAACGAGACATGAAGCGTCAAACAAACCCGCTCAGCTCCGTCGGCGGAACATTCTAGTCAATTTACTTCAATCTTATTGCAAGTGAAACAAAAATGGATTTAGATGCTTGTCACATATCTGGAAAGTATCATATCCAGGATCGTGTGTCTGGACAAATTGAGGACCCAGACATTGTTCTTTGAGCAAAGTAAATGCCCCGAAAGCAAAGATAGCTTGTAATTTATTTACTCTAGTCAGTTATTGTAAAGCAATATAAAACTAAAATACAACTACTTAATAAAGAAAAAATTATACATCAAATCTGTAAAATTGTCGTGTGGTTATTTCTAGAGAACTATTGTAGTCAGTTGACTATCTACATCCGCTTCCCCGATGTTAAGCTGAATATGGCAGCAAGCACTTGGCTTATGCCTTTGATGATAGTTTGGCAGCAAAGAGAATTTAGTATGCTGTCAAAATGCTGCACCCAAAAGAGATTTGAAAGGGTTCATTTATGCACTGAACTGGTACTTATTCACTACAATATGTAAATATATAGACTGGATTCCATTTTATAACCCTGCAGTGGACTGTTGACTTGAAATGTTTTTTCCGGTGTGAATTGTATGTAACACCGGCCTATTACATACATGAAAATTATCTTAAATTTTCTACTTTTTCGCTAAAAGGAAAAAGACTGTTTCATATGTACATACTTTAGTATGTACGACGAGCTAAAAATATTTTGGCCCCAATAAAAACACTTTAGATTTCACTAAATCGATTACTAAATCACTTAAAATAAATAATTTTTGTATTGGTTACGGTTTCAGTTAAGGCTATCAATTTGAATCTATTAAAAACTTCAGAAGCATTTGAACTTTAAAAAAAAAAAGGTGATATCTTATAAATAAAACAATCTTATTAATCTTATTAACAAGAAACAAGTCTATTGATGAAAGTGAACAAGTTTGAGCTTTGACACAATTCAAAATGCAAATCTCTAGATTTGCTCTTTGCAAATTGTTTCTGTAATTCGATTTTCGAAATACGTTTGAAGGAGCGGATGATGGTGGGGTGTGGCGAAATTCTAAAGTAAAGTTGACCTGCTCATGATATAAAACAGCGGTGGGCACGTAATCTGAATTCGGGAGCACTAAAACAAAAAATACAACAGCAACAACCCTTTTAGAGTCTACCTACTTTGTCGATCACAAAAAAATGTGCGACCAAAAGAAGGGTCTTCGGCTATTAAACTTAGAATTATACTTGGTACCAGAGATCTAAGTTTTGATACAGACCGGCATAGATACTCGAGTACTCCTGACTAGACTCTTCTTACTTGCCTATTTGAGCAAATGTCTCAATCAATTCGTGGTAAGTGTCTATCGACACACTATTGTGTCTATCTATTGTGAGAAGATAATACTTACCTTATTAGCAGCGTAAAGTTAAAAGAAATTTCTGGATGTGATTGATTTTAGCATACATTTTAAATATATATTTATTTGTTAATTGTACATGTAATAATTAATGAGAATATCTCAATATTTAATGGTTTTGTTTTTGTCTTCATACTTTTTTTATTTTTTACAGGGCGGGAAATGCAAGTATTTAATATTATAATATTTTGTGTTGTAAGCAAGGCTGCAAACTGATTCTTATCTTATTCTCAAAAAAAAGTGGTTTGGTTCGGGGATTTCAAGATCCCTCAAATTGATCATATACCGATTCTTTAAGATTATCTATCTGTCGAGCACAAACAAACCCGATCCGCAAACCTTTAATTAATAAAATTTTTAATTTTCGAAATTATATAAATTTAAAACTAGTTTATTTTTACTACATCTGGTTTAATTTTAGCTTGATTTTCAATCAATGGAAAAAAATTAATGTTGCTAATCTTTTAATAAATAATAGAAAAGTTAGAAAAATAAATAACTTGATTGCATTAAATTGAACCAGGGATCAAAAGAAAAAATTTGTTTAAGGAATCATACCAAAACGAATACCGGTATTAGTTTCGGCTTCGGTTAAGTTCGCGATATGCATTTCGTCTTCGCAAAATTTTTATAATTCAGATGATTCGGTTTCAAAATGCAATACAAAAAATTTGATTGAACTTAAAAAAGAAAAAAAATTAAGTACACCTTAGTAATATAATTAAAAATTAACGCATAGTTACGGTTCAGAAGTTCCTGAATTCGGCTCCTAATTCGAACCGATATCTCGATCCATCGAACCGAACCTTCACCAAAAAATTTGGAAGTTTGCAGCATTGGGTGTAAACGATTTTATTTAAACTTTTGCCATTCATTGATGTACTAAAGTAAATTTAAATTCAATTCAATTTGGGCGTCTGGAATTGCCTTTAAAGTATGTATGTTATATATTCTTTTTACTATTTGTTTTTTTTTTAATCTTTTTGTATAATAATAACAATAGTTAGTTCAAATAAATTAATATATATATTTTTTTTTATTTCTGATATTGTTTACAAACTAGATTTTAATTGTTTTCAACAATTTAACGTTCACATGGTTATAAGTATTTCGTATGCTTTGCTTTACTTGCAACAAATTGCTTTTTGGACTTGATATTTATTTATCTGATTACATTATGTTTTTTTGCACTTTTCCAACTATGAGTTGGAATTGTGATAAATGTGTTAAATTGAGTTGCTCATTTTAAATTTAATACAAAATTTGAAATAACACCATTCAAATCATTTAAAGTCTGATGGCTATGTAGAAGGGAATTGAATTCTCAACCCCTTTTAATAAGTACAAAAAGGAATAAATAAATGTAGAATCATATACAGTGGGCGTCAAAAGTGATTCAATGTTTACAACACTGACTTTCTTCATTCATAAAAAGAAAACTGTACAAGTAAATCCAAATTTTTTTTTATTTCTTATTTTTATTATTTCATTCTTAACAAATAGGAATAAGGCAACATAAATAAATAAGACGAATTCTTAGATTTTAAGAGGAAACGAAAATATTCCACATCAGCTCACTTTTTCAACTTTTACTCTAGATTTTTTGAAAAAAAAAGTTTTGATGCAAAAAGTTTCTCTAATCAATTCTATTAATGATTGCGAAAAAAAATTTTCAAAAATCTCTTCGATAGTATTTTTTAAAATTTTTTTAAATATGGCAAAAAAGCCATTTTATGTATGAAAATGGGAAAAAAGTGCCTATTTGGCCATTTTCAAAAAATACATGAAAAAAGATTTTTGAAAATTTTAAAAAGTGAGCTTATGTGGAATATTTTCGTTTCCTCTTAAAATCTAAGAATTCGTCTTATTTATTTATGTTGCCTTATTCCTATTTGTTAAGAATCAAATAATAAAAATAAGAAATAAAAAAAATTTGGATTTACTTGTACAGTTTTCTTTTTATGAATGATGAAAGTCAGTGTTGTAAACATTGAATCACTTTTGACGGCCACTGTAAGTATAAACAATTTCGAACTGCAAAATGGGTTATTCGAGTAAATATGTAAATTACATTTGGCACAAACTTCTGCATGTATTCAAAATCATTTTTAAGGTCGTAAAAAAAATAAAATTTGGCATGGTTGTCTTATTTGTTTTCTTTCTTGTTTCGTTTATGTATATCTTTTTTATAACAATTTTAAAGAATATATATATAAATTATTAATGAAATAAGAATAAAATATGAAAGGATATAAATGTATTGAGTATGTTCTGATCTTGTCGACTATGCTCGTCTTGTTATTTTAATTTAATGAGTATTTTACATTCATATAATAGTTTTATATATTATTTCCATATTGTTTCAATAAAGTAATCATTTGCAGCATTATCCACATACTTATGGGCTTCAATTCACATTCTTTGAATAATATAAATATATATTATATTAAGTTATGAGTATTTAATTCGTGTATTTATAAATATATTTTTATTTTAATGTTGTCAATCATTTTCTCAATTGGGTTTGTAAATATTATATTCAATATATTTTAAATGTGCCCAATTATATAGATTTTGTAAGTATCTAAATCTTATAGATTTCCACCCCAACTACTCTATAGTCATACATAAACTGTACACACTCAATCGTCAAAATAGATAGAATTGGAGGATCAATTCAATTGAAGTAAAAATATTTATAAGTTTCATTCCATCAAATTACTGAAGATAAACAAAGTATTGAGAATATTTTATTTTTTTCTGGAGACCGAACGGTTGGTTGACATTTTCCTTTTGAGTTTTTTAATCAGTTTAATGCTTAGTATTAATTCTAATATTATAAAGTATTAAATAGTCAGCTTGCAGCTGTACCGATCTTATCGTTAACCGCTTACATATTTAAATAATTTTTTGAATTATTCACGCATGTTCAATACTAAGTAGTATCTTAAAGATGTTTTACTCTTTGTGTAAATATAGATTTAAAAAAGCGGACATAAATTGTCCTGCATCTGCGTCCATCGTTCAACACAAAGTACAATTTTAACTTGTAGATCCAGCCGCTTTAGATTTCCTTTCACTCAAAAATATGTACATATATGTATATATATTTGAGTTTGTATATCTTAAGGTTTTTCATGTAAATATTTATCTTTGCTCTTAGCGTACAAATTATTTGTAATGCTTGTTTTTCTTTTGTTTGTTGTGTCTTGATTTGTTGTCATGTCAATTTGAATCATAAAATCTGCACGGGTAACAACGGAACTTCACAAATAAGCGAAGGATTACAGGGGCTGTAAAAGAATTTAATTGTATTTATATTTAGAGTAATGTTTTGTTGAGTGTGGTATTCAAAGTCAACGGCTTTTTGTGAATGCAAATAAGTAGATTCCCATGATATAAAATGATTGCAGGCATGATTGTAGGCATATTGTAATAAGGATGTATAAATATGAGCATAAGATATGTATATGTACTAAAAGTCAAAGCAGCAAGCAGCCATTATGAAATTGATTTGCCTATTTACATTTTCAGAAGCCGTGACTTGTGTTTGGATAACTTCAGGGAACGATGAACTGGACAAGGGATTGCCGTGAAAGTTCATTTGATTTTGTGCTTTTAATTGCGATTTTAATACCTTACTAAAAGCATACTGGGCGCTGTGTGGTTCTTGCTGTTTTGGTGGTTCTTGTTGTTGCTATTCTTGTTTTTATTGCCTGTCTGAAAGTCGCTGTTGTTGTTGCTACTAGCACCTACGAAATACTTTTGCCTATATATCGGACACTTTTCGTTCAGTGTATACGGTATATGGAATATGTCGTCATGGTCACATTGATGAAATCATTATTTTTCTTGATAAAATGATTGTTGTTGTTTTTGTTGCTGTTGTTTATGTTGTGCGGTGGGTAACTTTGTTGTGGGTGTTCTTGTTGGACCAATGTCAAGGATTGTTGTGAGTGTTGCTGTTCTTGTTGTTGATTTGTTGCTTGGTGCTGTTGATGCTGTTACGAAGAATACTCATAATTATTCTCTGAGCTACTCTATCCAAAATGACACAGCGCAAATCTCTCAGTTTTTGTTACCTTTAAACAGCCGTTCTTGTTGTTGTTGCAGTTGATGATATTTTTGTTGATGTCGTTGTTTTGGCCAATGCTGCAGTCAATTGAGTCAGGTCTAGGCATTAAAAAGCGGCTGCTGTTACGATTCATGGTCAGATTGTGGATTTTTGGTATGGGATTTGTTGCATTGTTTGCGCCTCTCACTCCACCTCCATTGCTGGCGTTGCTCGAACCCAGCAAATTTCACCTGTTAACATGGCTGCGATTGTGATTCGAATTAAGGCTTGCTGCGTTGTTGGGATTTGATTGCGCCGCTGCGCCGCCGCCTACAAAGTAACAAACATCATTAAAATAAATCAATTGTGTAATTCCATCTTATCCAACCTGCATAGCCGGGTGAGTGCTGATAGTAGTCCCTTCGCGTGTAGTCCGTTTCATAATCTGAAGGTTCGTAGTGACCGCCGCGCACACCACCTCCACCGCCGCCAACACCACTTATGTTTCCAACGCCGCCCAAAATACTCGTGGGTGGTCCATGCCCGTGTCCGTGTACGACGTGTGATGCATAACTGTAGGCGTCGTACGACTGATGCGGATCATAGGCAATACCATCTTCATAGCCACGACTGTATGAGACCAAACAGGATCAATTAGTACAGGGTAAGAAAAAAAATTCCTTTAAAATCAAACTCACCCGTAGGTTTCGTCCATTGCAGTTCTGGCCTTTTCAAGAATGGACATGACCTTTTGTTTGGGTGCCAACACATTTTTGCTGAACGACGACTGTTGAGCGCCTCTGTAACCATGATGAGTCACATTTTTTGCTATTCCAATGCCACCACCGCCAGAATTAGACGAACCAGAACCGCCCATGGAGTTGGCGCCAGAGTTAGAGCTCTGCATATGCGACACTTTCTTGTAGGAGCTTTTCGTTGTGGTGTCATTATCGTTGAGGCTAGTACTATCCATTAACTCACGCAGCTGCTCCTGACGAATGATATCGTTGCTGTCCGGTATTAGATACTTGCGCAGCTCAGCCATAGCGTAGGCGATTCGTGCATATGCCTCTGCGGGTGGCGCAATTGTTGATATTTCCACGTGTAAATCGCTGTTTAGATGCGCATATTTTGGATCTTTGGAGCTACGCAACTCCTCTTCCTTAGCCCGGTCCCGCATTGAATTGCGGCCAAGCACCGTCATCTTGCAAAGCGTTTCCTCCTGCAACCGACGCAACGAATTTCCTTTCGGACCCAGCAACTTTCCCACAAAATTAAACTGCAATTTAAAAAGTGGGAACGATTAATATGTAATTTAATATTGTATACATATTCTCTAATGAATTTTTTTTAACGGCATTGACTATTGACTCACCTTAGGATGCTCGCGAATGGGAACCAAAACTCGCTGTGATATGCGTAATGGCTTCTCTCGATATATGTCGGCATATTTTTGCTCCCTCGACGGAATGCGTCCAGTGGTCTGCACCTTTTCAATCTCTGCAATGGTCTTATTCAATTATCCGCACTTATAAGGGAACGTTGATTGTATCTTACCACCCTCTAAAAGCTTCTCGGCAATGGGAAACTTTCGGTCCATGCGATTCTTCTCGGCCATACAGTCGCGTATGTATTCGTTAGCCTTTTCATTAAGCTGCACGTTGGCGCTACCCTCAGGGCCGCCGTGATGATCGTGGGCGCCAGCGTCGCCGTTATGTGCACCGACGCTGCCAACACTTTTGCGCGGCTTACCACCGCCAACGTACTCGTTGTCCTCCTCATTGTATGTAGAATAGTCACCATTGTTGTCGTACTTTTCAGTCATGCTTACGAATCAGTTGGCAATAGCGTTTAATTTGGCTAATAGATAATGAGTTTAAGCCACAGCAGCTGCAAATAGCATAGAAAATGTAGTGGCTCACAATTCTGGGAAGAGTTGCAAAGTCCGCGTCGGCCCTTCGACGTGTTATTCAGTCACTCTACACACATATTTGCATACATACACACACAAGCACATATGCACAAAAATTCACACAGAAATTAAAAACAACCACCGTGCGAAATTCAAAGTCAATTTGCTTCCCAAAGGCACGACAACAATTTTACCGGTAAAAGATCTAAAATAAACACGACTGCTATTATTTAAAAGTCGTTAACAATTTCATAAACGTTCATAGACAATTAACTAAACTTTTCTATCATCAATGTGTCGTCGTCTGTCCTGCTGCACTTTCACTTTTCAGTGGGACGCAGTTGTATCCCACATGCATACATACGTTTATTGCATTTTTTATATTTCGCAAGTTTCTCCTGATTTCTGCTTTTTTGATCCTTATATTTTTTACTATTTTACAAACAGAATTTACTCAATTTGAGCTTTTGTATTTTAAAACAGTTTCCATATATATATTAGAGGTGAAGAAACATCGGAACCGTCGATGTTTGGTAGGCCACTATCGAATGTTTCTATATAAAAAAATAGCAATGCTTATTTTAAATGATAAAATATGAAGAGGTAAGAATTTCAAAATATGTTTAATAACAATCCATTTTACAGATGAGCACATCTCATCAGTGCTTTAAAAACTGTTTCAAAAAAACTTTTATATGTTGGAGCATCGAAAACATCGATGGAGACACACATCTCTAATGCATTAAGAGACAACTCTTGTAATCGTGTGGCAGCCTTGGCTCCCAGAACACAGTGGCAACCATCAGGCCACAAAAAAAACTTAGTTTCCATATTTAACCCGTTTTAAGAAAATTAGTTCTTTTGGTTTTGCTTAATTTTTTTTATAATAAATTTTATCTATTTTAAAATTTATTTATTTTTATTAAACTTTACTTTATTATTAAATTATTACTAAATTAACAATTTATTATTTCAGATTTAAGTTGCGGGCTGGCTATATTTAAATCCGGCAATACCCTATCAATGTGGCAGCCTTTTTCCCTTAAAAAGTTACCGATAGTTTAGGAAAGTGGCAGCCTCAGTGCCGCAGAAAAAGAAGAATGTTCATATTTAACTGTTTTTTTTTTTTAAATTGATATTAATGGTATTCCGGGAACCGTTTTAAATTTAGTTTAGATTTGGTTTAGATTTCGCAGTCAGCTGTTCACAGCTGCTCCATACAAATTTTTCAGTGTGCCCAGAGCAAATCAGCGAAATGTGGTCTTACTAATTGATTTCGTCAAATCTTCTCTGAAGCTGATTTCGTTTTGATTTCGATTTGGTTTCAAATGAAAACTGTGACATCTGTTCGCCCAGGCTGTCAGCTGTTCACGAAATCTAAAACTAATCAGCGTGCAAAAAGGGTTGTTCCGTCAACTGATTTAGATTTGGTTAAAAATAATTTAAGCTAAATCTAAAACGGTTCCCGGAATACCATTGTTATTTTTGGATTTTCTAATTTGTTTCTAATTTTATCAACTTCGCTTCCTGAAAGATAACAAGAACCCAATATTCTTTAAAATTATCTCCTTTATTTTATCTAATTTAGAATTTAATTGGTTTATTATGTTTTATTGCTTAACTATTATTAATGATCTTAAAAATTTAAGCAATACTTTAATTTTTAATTTCGGTTCATTGAAAAGTGTTGATGTCTTCACAGTTAAAGCGTAGTACGCTCTAGCTGAAAACATTTTGGACGCTCGAAATGTTCGATGTTTTGAGGTCGGGCCTTACAGAATTCAGTGTGACAGCAAAATACCAAAAATCACTAAAAAGTTGAGAGATTGTTGGTCCTTTGCTGCTGTGGTCACACTGTTGCGTCAGCTGTTCACAACAAACAAGTAAATACAATTTCAAATAATCAAAGTGACAAAATGGACCAAATGGACTGGATCAGTGAAGTAGCAGCGACCAATACCATAATTTTCGGATTAACGGCCTCTGCAATACTTTCCCATGCACTTTTGATAAAAGTCGCATCAAAATGCATTTTATCGGTTAAATACCATATGATTGGCCTCTCTCTCACCTCTTCAATTAGCCTTATTCGTTATTCATTTTCGAAGACATCAATTCGGCTCTTATTTTGCTGCTTATTTTTTCCCGCCATTGTTGTTCATATATTTCGACTAGTCAAAACAACGATTCAATCGATGTTTTGAAAGGTCAAAATAAAGCTGCCATCTGTGGACCAAACAGTGTTGTAAAACGCCAGAAAATATTCTGAGCTGCCCATATTTAGGTACAGCGTACATACGTTTAGAAATGGCCTTACAAAATAATTTCGAGCATGTTTGCAACCCTTTTTTTTATATGAAGTTTTGGCCTTGCAAAAATATTTTCGGCTAGAGCGTACTATGCTTTAGGTACAGCGTACATACGTTTAGAAATGGCCTTACAAAATAATTTCGAGCATGTTTGCAACCCTTTTTTTTATATGAAGTTTTGGCCTTGCAAAAATATTTTCGGCTAGAGCGTACTATGCTTATATCTATTCTTGGTCATACTGCTCTGTGCTTTGTCTTTGCATATAAAAAAAAAACAGATAAAGAGAAATAATATCAAATACTTGAATTAAATGATCAGTACCTAAGATATGTTTCATTAGCATACTTAGCCAAGATGTCGAACACTGCCAACAGCAATGGTAACTCCAATTCCTGCGTCGAGACACCCACGGAACCAGAATGGCTTTCCAAACTGGAAAGCAGGCGTGAGCTGCTCAAGCGCTCGAAGCTGGGACACGAATCTGGAGCGGGTGCCCCTTGCAGCGAGTGTCAGGACAAGTGCCCTGGACTCGATCTGCACTTTTGGCGCAAGGTGTGTCGCAACTGCATGTGCCGAAAAGATCAACATCTATGCACAGATGATGACGCCACCGGCTGGGCGCAGTTTGAGATCTTAGGCCAGATACGAGCAAAACCAGCATGTAAGTGCGAGAACACAGCTAACAGCTAACATGCACATTCTAAATATACACGTGTCCCCATCTGTCTGACAGTTATAAAAATCAAGGCTTTGGCCAGCCAACCGGTGCAGGTAGAGTGGGTGCCACCCAATGCGTCACCCGATGTCATTTCAGATTATATGGAGACTCTGGGCGCTGCACAAATACCCGTAGCCGGTAGTGAGGCGGCTCATAAGCGCAAACAGCAGTTGGAGTTTCAGGTGCCACCTCACGATCTGGATGCCGCGCTCTGCGACAATCTCACAGAAACCGAGACCCAGCAACTTCAACAATATGTGCAAAAGTTACGGGATCAATGTGTAGGCCAAGGGGTCGTTGTGCGTGTAGGACGCCTGGCACACGGCCACATAGAGCATGTTGCGCCTTCACAATCGTCCTTAATACCGTTGGATACTTCCAGGAGTCTATTGAACTCGCTGGGTCTGCCGTCTGTTGTTGATGCCACGCTCGACGAGCTGCTGTCGAATCCGAAAGTGGCAAATGCGCTTTCTCAGAAAGGAGCACACGCACATCCCAAACTGTTTGTGGCCTTTTCGGAGCCATTGAGCGACTCCACTCCACAATTCGATGAGCATTGTGGACTGCGTGCACAGACTAAGGATAAACTATTGGGTATCAGCAAACCTGCACTGCAAAGTCTCGTTACACATGGCATTGTCTATGACAAGCTGTTGGGCATCCTAAAGGTATGAAATGTGAGTACCTTTACTTTCATATCTTTGTCTCACCTGTCTCCGTGCAATTGCAGGCGAAGAACCTTAACATTTCCCGCGATCCCATACTGGGGCCAATTGCGGAGTTCCGCAAGGAATATGTTAGCAATCCGCAGTTCAAGGCAGAGATTAACACGGTTTGCCTACCGCCAGCGTTGGCTACAACACCATTGAAATCCTCTACATCTACTCCATTTCATTCGCCGCTGCCAATTAAAAATCCGGTGCACGCCCGTTTTGGTGCTCAATTGCGACAAGACACGCCCATGCGACGTGTCAAGTTTGGAGGCGTATCCACTATCCTGTACGACTGCGGATTGCCGGCAAATATTAACTACGATCGCGATCCGGTGTTTGCCCAGATCGTCCAGGCAGAGCCCTTAAAGCAGTCGCTTCAGGAGGCGCGAAGTGGTCGAACAACACCCTCGGTTATCATAGAGGCAACTCCAGCGGCCACTGGCAACTTACAGCAGCTGCAGGGATTGGCGCCAGCAACAAAAGCGCAACTCCAGCGCGTGGGCGTGGATAGGCATATGTTGCACTCGGCAGTAGCGAATGCCCCTTACTACAATCGTCTGTTCCAGACGCTGCACGACAAAGGCATTAAACATGATCAGTGCCAGCTATTGGAGCCGCTCAAGCAGATGCACGACTGGCTATTGAATGATGAGCAACTGCTGGACGATATTGACAAGTTGTTTGCGGACATGGCCAACGCTGCTAACGGTGACATCAGTTACGGCAACGAGACGCTTAAGAATTCAGCTAGCAACGACTCCGGATTTAGCTCGAAACCATCAACTCCAGGTCATCCGGGCGAGGATATCACCGCCAGCCTGGGCAAGTTCACAACTAGTCCGGGCATTGAGAACATGAACATGTATCCCAGTTGCGCTGGCATGCCGGATCAGTTTCAACAGCTCCAACTGGGCGACGACAAGCGAACGAGGGGCAAGTAGACTGCAGTTTATCCGTTCACTTCATTGTTACTCTTCAATTTAAATTGCAGATGCCGTTGGAGCTCCTGCGCCCAGCATTAACTGTCGCGACTGCGGCTTGATTATTAACCTTGGTGAAGTGGCTGTCAAGGCAGAGCGGGCGGGCAAAGAGATTGCCTGGCATCCGGGCTGCTTCAAGTGTCACACTTGCCGTGAGCTGCTTGCCGATTTGGTCTACTTTTTCCATCATGGTCAAGTTTATTGCGGTCGCGATTTGGCCATCAAGTTAAAGATACCTCGCTGCAAGGCTTGCGATGAGCTGATCTTTACCAAGGAGTACACTGCCGCCGAGGACGCCACCTACCATATAAAGCACTTTTGTTGCTTGCAGTGCGACGAACCGTTAGCTGGACAGCAGTACATTCCCGACGAGAAGTCAAACATGCCACTGTGCCTACAGTGCTACGACAAGTTCTATGCGGGGACCTGCAAGCGTTGCCAACTGCCCATCGGACCAGCCGATCAGGGCGTCGCCTGGGGCGACATCCACTGGCACGGCCAATGTTTTGTATGCGCCGGCGCCCAGTGCTCCAAGTCACTAATCGGCGGCCGCTTCTGTGTCAAGCAGGACATGCCCTTTTGCAGTCCCGCCTGTGTGCACAGCATTATTCCAGCATAATTTCGAAATGCACAACGATCCCAACAGTATTTAAAGGATGCGCTCAAATCAAGAACAAATAACAAGTATACACTGTATTCCTATAGTTGAGTATCCATTTACCATGAAACTGCGCAACTGAGGTTGAACTTTTCCGGAATATTAAAGTGCCTAGCATTCTATACATTTTAAATATACATGCATATTTACACACTCATATTTGAGTATATACATATTTTATAGTCTATTCAAAATGAGGAATTTTAATTGACATTTTTATACCGCACGTAAACGCAATAAACATTTTAAAACAACAAATTTTGAACATATTAATCTTGGAGTGGATCTTTTCTCTTGAGATTTGAACAAGTGTTGGCAATTTGCTAATCTCTCGAGTTATTGTCAATTTTCTCATATTTGGTAAATATACTGATCAAACTTATGTTTTTCCCAAAATTGATAAATAAGTAATTGCTCGTCTAAACGAATAATTGCTAACAAGGATCAATTATCAATAGGGGCAAAAGCCTTGGCAAAGGTCATAATTGATTGGCTATTCTATTATTGTTAGGTACCTACACTTACCTGTTTTAATCGGTCTTTATTCTAATGAAAGCTTCCAGGAAATTTAAATCCAGCTTAGACCAGTTAAATTTCATATTACATTGTCGAGATTGCGAAAAATCGGACTTGCAATTAACCGAATTAACAAAAAGAAGCTGAAAGACTCAACAACATTAACTACTAAGCGCTGCACCGTCCTAATCGATTGTTATTGCCCAACTGATCTAAAATTTCAAAAAGAAAAATTCTAAATATCTTTGACTTAAAGGATGAGATTGGGTACTAAACTACGCTGTGTACAATACGAGAATTACCAGGCGGAAGATACGTATTGTAAGTGAGAGACGCAAGCACTATATCAGAAGAATTTTCAGCCGGAGAAGAGTTAACCTTTAATCCGCTGGAAAATTTAAGCAAGTCCCAAATTGATGTTGTCAAGTTAAATGGGCAAATTTACAAGTGGAGGGTGAATTGGAGCTTAGCACTATTTAAGAGGGAAACCCCCTAAAGCGGGTTCCAAAAAACTTTTTTTTTTTAAATAATTTTATTCGATTGCTTCACTGTTCAAGAACAATCCTTAAAAATATCAAGTCAATATGAGCAGTACGTACAAAGTTATTTGAATTTGAACCGGACGGGCCGGGCGGTGTAAAAAAGGGGTCCTGTCGAATAGACCGTACTATCATAAATTTAAAAAAAAAAAATGGTTTTTTGGCTCATACCACCCTTAAGGACGTTAGAGTGTACACAGTGGAGACACTCCTAAGGCGAGACGATATAAATGCGGCGTCCGTTTACACAGTAAGTTTTTCTATTATTTTGAAAAATTTCTCTTATACTGGGATGCCACAGAAATCGCTGATAATGTATGTTTACATATACTCTTTAAATAAGTACATATTAACCTGTAATAAAAATTTCAAAACGATACGAGCTCGTATACCCGAGACAAAAATGATGAAAATGACGTACATACTTTATGACCGTGCTAAGGAGGCTCCCTTCTTAACATGCCTGCAAAATACTTTCCGAAGTTAAACACGGTATAGGAAATGTTTTGGTGTGGAGGATGCTGTCTAGTTTAGATTGATGATCCGAAGAAAACGGCTAACTAAAAGCAAAACAGGGCTTGCCTACAATACGGTACCAGAACTTAATTCTGTAGTTGGAATGACTTGTGTACATATGTATGTACATATGTAGATATTGGACCTAAAAACCTTTCGATACAGACCGAATAGGATCTTACGCTGTTTCAATGAATAGTTGGCGCGAATTAACGATAAGGTCGTATTAAAAGTACAATTACCCAGTAATCTTTCAAGTTGGATTGGCTTTTTAAATTGGGCAATAAGTAAATGCGTTGGTTTTGTATATTTTACGTATTTGCTGGTAGTTTTTATTGGTAATTGCATTTCATTGTTTATTAATAATAATAATTCCGTTTTGTTTATGTATTATGTGTATGTATAAGGATTGTTGATTTTTATTTTGTTTTTGTTTTGACAATTTAAGTTCATTGCAAAGAAACAAAAGTAAAATCACATCAGTTGCAGAAATTACAAATTGAGAGTTATTGTTTGCTTCAAAGATACTTTCGCATAGTTTAATTATATTAGTTTATTATTATTGATTTTGTATTCTATGTTTTAGATTGGTTGCCTGCAAATTTGTTTGTTCAGTTCGTCGTATGCTAGTTTGTATGTATACATACAGTGGCTCTTAACTTATTTAGCCCACTAATCTAATTTATTACAAATTTGAAGTATATTTATCTTTTATTGAGGAGACAAGAATAAAATATAATTGCAAATTTGTGTATTAATGTTTAATCATATACATAACATATTTATCATTTGATTTTTCATATATGTTATATCTGAATCAAGCAATAAAAACCAGAGCTTGCAAATAACAGTCGACCGTTTTTTGTTGTTCAAAAATAACTGTTATTTACTGACTCTTTGCTTAAGTGTCATAAATGAACCGTTCACACAGTTTTTGAACAAATCGGTCATTCTCAAACCACAATCAATTTTTAAAAAGCAAAGGGCTCGGGTTGTAAGCTGTCAATTTAAAATTGAGCGAATTAAATAAAAGTACCGTATGCGGCGTAAAACTTGCAGGATCGCACTCAACAAATTTAAAACGGCATTTAAATGCAAAACATGCTGAATTAGTGGAAGAAGTTGAGAGCAACGATTACATTGAAGTGGAACCCATGAAGCTTAACACAGAATAAATAATTATAATATATGTATGTGAATTTATTATGTTTACAGGGCGTAAATAGGGTATTCATACTATTCTTGGGGGCAAGATGCCACTAATTATGCGTATACTTTTCAAAATTTTAAGAAGTATAACATAAAATAACGTGGAACATAAGAAAAAAATGAATGACCGTTTGAACTGAGCTTTTCATTTTTTGTTCACCTAGTGACTCTCATATTCTGAGTACTCAATCGGTTTTTCTCAATAATTTGTTATTCAACCGAAAAGAAAAAAAGAAAAACCGAATTGATCTGCTCAGACAAAGAGCAAGCGTGTGTGTTTTTTTCGGTTATTTTCGTGAGTAGATCGCAAAAAAAAAAAAGGTCGACTGTTATTTGCAAGCTCTGATAAAAACGAAAATGTAGTGGGCGAAGTAGGCTGAAAGCCACTGTATGTCTGTGTGTACTTTTTATGTATGTAAATAGTTTGTCAGTGCAAGCACCCCATATACATATACATATACACACACATCCTTTTATTAACCGGGAAGGTCAACATCACTAGGAAACTTTTTTAAGTGCTCGAATCGTCAATTATTACTGTGGATTGCTTTCATTTTGTTAATAGCAGGGGAGGATGATCTGCAGGAGCACGTGATTCCGTGACCGAATTGGACCTGCTCTTTCCACTGGTCGGTTCAAATGAATAAATTGAGTTTTTAATGTATTCAGCATGATTTCTAAGTTCACAAGTACTTTTTGTGTTTTATTTTCTACAGAGTTACCAATTTGTTGATTTTGAACTTAAATTAATTTGCTCTCGCTTTCTCTCTCTGCATTCTTTCGTTTAATTTTAATAGGTATGTATTAATTACATTGATAATTAGTTTATATATAATTTCTGTTCGTAAACAATTTTACATGATAGAATTTTAGTTTCCTTCTTTTGTTTTGTGTAAGTATTTTGCTACAACAAAAAACTATGCCTTAAAATAATACTTTAGTTACAAGTTTATTTTTCTCGCTTTGCATTAATTTTGTTCGCACTTTTCTATTTCCTTCTTTTGCATAACTAAAAACAATCAACAAAATGAGTAAAGTTCAAATAATATAATTTTTGTAACTAATTTTCTTGGGACACATGGAGATTTGGATGAGGGGGAGTTTGGAGCCTTTTTAAAACGACAACTAAATGTAAACCTTACAACTAAGTGGGATGGGGTGTGGGTTAAGGAAGGGATGTGTACGGGGAGGAACTGGGGGATTACTGCAGTTTCATAAAAACACTAATTACAAAGCGGTGTGTCAACATTGGCACACCTGAGGATATCCCCATGGCATTGTCAGTGTTGCCACACGTGGCGTTCGGGAATCTCGCATTATTTATAAGTTTTATATTAATACATAACTAAACATTATCGAAATCGGACAGCAGCAGATACAGATATAGGCTTAGATTCGCTTGCTCCCGTCTGCAGTTGCACGCACACTTCTTAAAGCTGTACACAAAAAATGTAAAGTTAAATGTACGAAAATATTTGCGATCGCCAACGCCCTCGTCCTTGTTCTAGTCCCAGGCTCAGCTTAACGGGCCACTTAAAACGTGATGCGTGTTAGCAGCTGCCATGTGAGGGAGCTTCTGTCATGTGCCACTGTCATGTTTCCCAGTCCACTCCCAGCATCATCATAATCCTCTTCATAACTCTCATCACATCCAACGCTTTGCAGCGTCGGTTGTCAACAATTCGTGTAGACGCCTTGAGTGTAATACAGCTCGGTGATACGTTCTGGGAGCGTGCTGTACAAATTGGTAATCAGATCGTGTGGCAAACGCGACCACGCCTCCTTGATGCGGAAAATCAAGTCGTCTTTGCGCGAAAACTTTCGTCCACCATCGAACACCTCGCGGATAAGCCAGCCCCAGATGTTCTCCATGATGTTTAAATCGTGTGCAATTGTTGGCCATTTTTGCGTCTTAAGACCCTCAGCATTGAGCAGCTCCTGGGCGGTGGGAAGGGCGTGCGACATCCAATTGTGATCCTGTAAAACAAACTCAGTATTGCCGCCAAGTTTGTTGACGATGTTCGGACGCTCTCGCATGATCGCCTCAATGCAGGACTCGGGCCGTTGCTTGGCGGATGACACCTCCAGGTAAATGGTCCCGCCCACACAGATCATCAGGTAGATGTAGACTGAGTTGCCTCGCGGTCGCTGAGACAGTTTGCGCTCATAGTTGCGTAAATCGTGAAAGTAATAAGAGAAACCATCTGGGCCGTCCAAATTAAAGCGCCGCTCGTCGTGGAAGATGACACGGCGCCAGTGCTCCTCACTCCACACAATATACGTGTTGGCAAAGTTGAGGCGTTCCGTTTGATTGTATTGCGAGAGCAACGGCTCAGTTTTCAGTTTCTTGGCACAGTTGGCGGAGCCGGATGTGGATGTTGATGAGGCGGACGATGTAGAAGAGGATGACGACGCTGATGATGATGACGTTGACGTTGGAGCAGTTGCTACTGCCGTCGCACGTAGCAGAGCATTTGCAGCAGCTGCTATGTTGCTATTGCTGCCACCAGCAACAACGGCACGAGGTTGATGACTGATGATTGTGGGAGAAACGCTGGAGCCGTTTGACTGCTGCGTGGGCGCATGGCTGGAGGCAGTGCCTCCTGTGCTGGAACTGGCCGCCGAAAAGTTAGAATTCTGATTCAGGGCATGCACAGGCAGTTGGCTTTGTTGCTGTTGTTGATGTTGGTGCTGCAGCTGCTGTTGACTGTTTGTTTGGACCTGCACCTTGTGTTGTGCATGATGTGTGGCTGGATGGCTGTGGCTCAATTGCGTTGGTTGTTGCTGCTGGTAGTATGGATGATGATGGTGATAGCTAATGTGCTGCTGGTGCTGGTGTATTGTTGGCTGCTTTAGCTGCAATTGCTTCAACTGCGTCTGCGACTGGGCAAGCATCTGCTGCTGCTGCGCATGTACAGCTGCTGCACTGTTGCTGCCCGACTGGCTAATCGCTGGCTGGGTGCCCACATAGTTGCCCTGGTGGTTCAGATAGTAGTGGAGTGCCATTAGCTTATTGGCGCTGTTTACTGTGCCAGTACCCGCACCGCTCACTGTGCCCACTGTTGAGACGGGTACTGCTGCCCCACCCGTCACTAGCTGCACGTTTCCTTGTCCATGTCCATGGGCGGCTGCTGCAATGGCGCCTGCACTAGCGGCCAATTGGGCTGCCGACTTCGGATCGTAGATGAACTTGTTAAAGTTCTGCAGATCGTCTGGACTGAGCACTAGCGTTTTCATTTGGAGTCTGAAGTGCTTGGTGTTTGAAGTGTGCGGCTCCCTCGCTAGATGATTCTTTTCTAGTTGTTATTATTATTAATTTTACTTGTTTGCATGTGCCTATGTTGCTTTTAGCGATGTGGCAACACTGGTTGTTTCGTAAATGCAGTCGAGTGCTTGATTTCAAGTTGAAAAACACTCTCTTCTTTACGCTCACGCTCAGCAACGACGCACTTTCACGAATGTGATGCTAGACTCGCCACTGTCGTTATTTTGCTGTGCGTCCGAAGTTTGCTTTGACTGTTGTTAAGAAACACCGAAAAGCAACAGCCACAACGAAGACTTGACGAGTACCAGACTCTCTCACGTTAGTGCTCTCACTCTCTCTTTCTCTGTCTCACTGCTCAGCTGAGGTCGCTCTTTTTGTTGATCGCTTGCTTGTGCGCTGTGGGCGTAAGAGTGTGTGAGTGTGCGTGTGTGCTTGCGTTATCAAAGGGCTGGCCCTGGCCCTGCTTGCCTGTCCAACTAAGCTCAAGCTTGCTCGCTCTCTTGCCTGATTGCAAAACAATACGACTTTGAGACGTTGTCGTAAAAAGATGTCGGTTTACTTTCCCACGTACATATACGTGTGAGTTGGCAGCTCCGTTGTCGTCTGTGTCTGTGAGCCTGCGTATGCGTGTATGCGAGTGTGCAGAGCTCTTTCAATATGTTATCCTCTTTTGTTGAAGTGGTTTTTCTTGTCGGAGCTCTGCTGTGCTGCCGTTGATGTTGTTGTAGTTGTTGTTGTTGTCGTTGTTGCTTGTTGGTTTCTGTGCAAATGTTTCCTTGTTTCTTTATTCTGCGTGCCGCTGCGTCGAAGTTGCCTCTAGTTGTTGTTGCTCTGTTGCTTTTAGGTATTCAGTTGTCGTCGACGTCGATTTACCTGGAAAAAAATAAAGCAGGTACGTATGTGAAAAAAGAGTCTTGTTTCACACTTTGCATTGTGTATTTTCATACAGTGTACACACACACAAACACACACGTTAAAAGTTGTTTCGATGTACTTATATAAAATGCACCCAAATGCACAAATCATACATACATACATACAAATACATTCATATATTTGTATGTGTATTATTGAATTAGTAGTTGAGCGTTGCATGTGTATTCCAACAATTTCTTGGTGAAATCTTCTTTGTGCTCGAAAAAAAACATTTCAGATCGAACAGATGTTCACCGTACTCAGATTACAGGTCTCCGTTTCCATATGCCAACAAGTAAATTAAAGGTCTCTCTGTCGTCGACATCATCATCGTCGGCGACTTTTGTATTTCCTTTTAAAATGAGAGCACAGCTACAGACGAAGCTATGCACAAGTGGAGTTACACTACATATTTTGAAATACAGTCGAACTTCCCTAACTCGAATCACCATTATCCAAGAAAAAAGTTCGAGTTAGGGAGACTTCGAGTTAGGGAATTTTTTTTTTTAGTGTTTTAAAAGAAACTACAAATGCATTCAATCATAAGTACAATTCAAATTTCAATTTTTTCTGTTATTTTCAACAAAAAGGGATTCCAGTTTGTTCAAGACCTGTTAATATTCTCAAAAATTGGTTTCTTCGTTCTTTTGCCGTATCCAGAATAAGTTCCCTATTCAAATGTCATCATAATAAACATTGCATTTTTTAATATAATGAAACATGTTTTTGCTGAGATACCACATTTTTCCGCAACTTTAATTTATTTGGTCTACTTTCAATTTCCTTAACTACTAATAAGTTTGAATGTTTCCTTAAACATTTTAGTACACTGATGCGCTGACAAAGAAGTACAATACGAACATCTTTCCTATAGCAATTTCACAAGCTTAAGTAATTTTTGATGCAATATTCTATCATATTTCATCACCATATGCTAATGTTAATCAATATAACATATTCAAACGATCCGGTAACAAAAGTATAAAATAGAAACGAAAAAAAATGCAAAATTTGTTGGAGATTTTCCCGAAAAATTCGACTTACAGAAGTACGGGCCAATATTTTTGTTCGAGTTAGGGAGAAATTCGAGTTAGGGAAGTTCGAGTTAGGGAGACAGAATTGTATGAAATTTGCTCAGTAAACGCTATTGCCACTCGATTTTGTTCGAGTTAGAGAAAATTCGAGTTAAGGAAGTTCGAGTTAGAGAAGTTCGACTGTATTTTTTTCCAATTTTAAATTTTTGCAAGTATTCCTTTGTAGCCCTTTTATTGTGTTGATCTACTTTATTCTCTTGCTCCTGGTGCTTCATTTTATTCACATACTTTTATTTTTGCATTCATGTTACTGATGGTTGATACAAGTGGTTGGGTCAAAGCTCGATTGTTTAAGGAGAGTTGATTAACTACACATGACAATATGTTTGAATATTATAACGAATAAGTTGTTCGCAGGAAGGTAGGTACAGGTAGCTAAGTCGGTTCCGACAGGTGTTGTAACAAAATTCTGAATATTTTTGCTATCCAGCTGGTATGAAACGTGTTTCAATCTTTTCGATACAATCTCTTGAATGTTTATTTTAGGAACGAAAACCGGTTGTCTCTGAACTAAAGCTGCACTCAAAACCGTAAAACACAAAAAATTCTTTAAGTAAAAATTTGGTTTCGTTTTGTTTAAATCTTTCCAAAATTACAAGTTATGATACTTGCTTGTTATGCTAAGTCGTTTGTAATTCACGATCAAATAGTCCATCTATATACACATATCTGTAGATGTGAAACCGAACTTTTGATTCAAAGCTGCAGTCTCTAATGCGAACTCATACATACATTCATATATTCAACGAAATTCGGTTTCATGAAAACTTGATGTTTTTGTGCAATTTTGCTGTGTGTTTATGTCGCTCAAGAAAAATCAAAGCCAAAAATATTTTTTGCTATTTTAACTTTAATGTGTTTGGTTTTTTGTATTTCAGTTCGCCTCAGCGATAAAGCCAGTTATATATTTACACACGTAGGCCAAAGTTTTTACGTGTATTTACGAGCCATATCATCTGACAACACTTCAATAGACACGAGCAAGTATATGCTCCAATCTCCATGTTTCAGCGACCCCCACCCATCTGACCAATTAAATGATAAACATGATTACTCTGCAGTATTTTTGCTATGCCTTAACAAGCCGCGAAATTTAAAAGCTGCCCAAGATTTGGTGGCTTATGTAGCTCGAGATTAACCGGGCATTTTGTAAATTCTGGAGAAACATTTCCCCACCGATTTCACAGTAATAATCAAATGAAAACTAAAGGCTGCACAACGGGGATGAAAACCAGTTTGCTTTCTGTAAAGTAGAGTAAGGGAAGAAAGCTGCTGCTGTTATTGTTGCTACTGTTGATGCTGGTCGGCCACTCGCCTCTTTTGTGCGAGAGCTTATATTCGACTGTGCGCGAATGTATGTATGTGCACATGTATGTGTGTGCATCTCATTGGGGTTGTTGTGCGTTTTTTGTGCTACTATTGCAGCGTCAACTGCGGCAATAAAGTTGGCAGCACGCTGGCCACTTTTGATCGAACTGGGTTCGGCAGCTGCTTCCCTATGTAGATACCCTACAACTTACTCAATTTAAGCTTACAAAATTTATATAGCTAATGTCATTCCAAATATTTAATGTAATGCTTATTTGAAAAACAATTTAAAACTTAACTTTTTAGTTCAATACTTTAATCAAATACAATAAAAAGCAACATTGTACTATCGTGAATAGTTCACGCTATGATAAAATCGAAATGCATTGCTTGGTGCGCAGTTCGCAAAGCGTGTCATACTTCGGGACATCGATTGATATTTTTCCAATTTGTAATGTGGTGGGAGTATGTGCATTGTAATTAGCTACACCTGACGCGATATCTGATAAGATAGTGACAAAATACGAGTTTTCGAAAGGAATTTCGAGATCTAGTCTGTTACTATTATTATTATTTTTGGACTTTGGGTTGGAAATGTTCCAACATTCACGTTTCGAATCCTTTCTTTCATTTCATACAAAAAAAATAATTTTAAATTTTAAATCTGTTCAACGCTGACTAGGGAAAAAAAATCACATTTGAGTCATGTTATCTTTCCCATTTGATTCGTGGAAACAGTTTTTGTTATTTGCTGCGACAGTGCTGTTTCTCGCAAGTGTATTTGTATTTTTCACGTGATTCACACTTAAGAATTCGTTATTGAAGTTTCACTGTTCAGACTCACGATATTTGTTAATATTTAAATCACATCATTCAATTAATCTATCACAACAGCTTTCCATACATTGACTGTAGATTTATGACACATAGATTGTAAACAATTAATTCGGTTCAAAATAAGATTTGACTTTGTTGTTGTACCTCTTATGTGATATGCGTTAAAAAATACATGGATTACTCGTTGCGGGTGGGGATTGAACCGTTAAGCGTTACGTTGTATTTATGTCGTCGCGATTTACGTTACGTTGCACGTATGTATACAATAAGTGCTCTCCTAGATGCGCTGAGACTCATGTATTGTACATATACGCATAATATATTTGTATATATAAACATACGTATACGTATGTAAATATCCAAAAATATAAACGAACCCAACGACGGAGCTGTTGTCGCTCGAGCTGTACGTAATAAAATCCCTTGCGCTGCAATGCAGCAACGATGGACAGCGACAGCGCAGTTGCTGCGCAGCACATGCTTCGCTTCTTATTTATAAATTGAGCCAGCCCTTATGTGTTCAACTCTCTGCTATATACCAGCCGCTGTCAAAACATACATACAAACATATGTACATACATATTGTCTCTACGTAGTACGTGCGAACGTGCGTGCATGAGGTATGGTTGTGTTTGTATGCGTGTGCGCTCTTGTGTGATGCCATCGTCGATATTGAACGTACGTATGTATTCATGTATCAACATTTGTACATAATACAACGTATCGACTTTGCTTTGTATAAATCGTTGAAAATTGCTTAAGTTTGCGAGCAACGGGACGACGATCTGGTACGAACTGATTCTTTTTTCAGTTAATTCTTTATATGTATGTATGTACTATGATACATACATACATATAAGGAACACAGACAAATGTACATATCATTTTCGTTTTTCACGGAACAAATATGGCTGCACAAAAAAAGTTGCGTTGAAAACGCTTACGCTGCTGTGCTCAAATTAAAGCACTTTTCACATTCACACCATTTTTATATGCACACATGTATGTATGTATACATATATGTATTTCTGGTTTTTAATCAAATATTGGAAGAATGACCATTAAAAGCTGACTGGCTGATTGGGGAGCGTAAATTCCGTTTGCGTCGTCGTTTGTTGGTTGGTGTTGGTTGAGTGCGTGATTACGCCATTTTCTTTACTATTGCACGCCCAATTTCACATTTACCTTCTTTGTTAAATTTCTTATTTGTTACTTTGCACACGCGTACACGGTGTGAGCGCTGAATTCGAAGAGTTTTTATCACAAATTGTGATCACTTATATTCTTTAAGCGTTATATTAAATGCATTTGTTAAAACTTTTAAGTTTTCGCCACTACCACCACACGACTTGTCGACAGACAGACTAGTGTTGGGTTGCTTATGAGTGAGTGAACAAAAAAGAGTTGCTCACATCGATGTCGATGCTCATCGATATTTCAAAATTTAACATCGATGTTAGTTGATACATCGGGTCGAAACATCGATGCATCGATCTATGTCTAATGTTTGAAAACGATACCATTTGTAGAAGAAAACTAGAATTTCTTAGATTAATGAAGCTCATTTTCTCTTAAAAACGTATGCTTTCATAGCAGTTTTAAAGTTTTAACAGTCTTTACCCTAAAGCATAGTACGCTCTAGCTAAAAAATAGGGTTGCAAACATGCTCAAAATTATTTTGTAAGGCCATTTCTAAACCAATGTACGCTGTACCTAAATATGGGCAGCTCAGAATATTTTCTGGCATTTTACAGCACTGTTTGGCAAACAGATGGCAACAGATGGCAACTGTTTGGCAAACAGATGGCAAAACATCGAACATTTCGAGCGGCCAAAATGTTTTCAGCTAGAGCGTACTACGCTTTAAAAGTAGAAACACAAACTACATGAGGTCTTTTTGATGAGAACTTTGAAAAGATATATGTAAGCCTTCTTGTAGCTATAGTATCTTGATCAATTTAAATAAATTTACTCACTTAGGCATTGCAAACACTGCCCAAATTACTATAAACTCATTGCCAGAGCGGCGAAAATGGCGTGTTGAAAGTGCGGCAGCCGATGTTTTGCAAAACATCGATGCATCGCCATGCAACATCGATAAATCGGCATCAACAAAAACATCGGAAAACATCGAGAAATATCGCTTAAAAACATCGATGCTCGATGCATCGATGTTTTTTTACATCACTAGTTCAGTGGTTCTGCTCGTCATCTTGCAGTCAAAAATTCCTTTTCTACCATGTGATAGCCTTGGCCTAACTTTCCATTTCTCTTTTTAAAAATTTACATACGAATTTTTGCTATGTTTTTGTCTTATTGTTTTTGTACTTATTTATTTTATTTAAATTAAATTCTTTTAAATTAACTTCATTTTTTTAGATAATCAATACTTTTTCTCATTTATTGAAGTTGTACTTTATTATTGAATTGACAAATCAAAAAAAATGCACATGTGAATTTCGTGTCACAAGAATTAGAATAAGCAGTTGTCGAACGATATTTTTTATATCTATACTAATCAGAGGGGATGTGGTAATTTAAAGTTAATAGCACGGCTACCACAATTGTCGTTTTTGCGCCAAAACTGGCTTTTTTTTCCTGTTGGCGCAGTGGCTCTTTTTTCGATTTGGCTATTTAATTAAATGCTAAAATAACATGAACTGCATTTTTGGTTTGTTTTTGGCTCAATCAAATACTTCTAAGTGTCAACCGTGCTTAATACTGAAATGTTGGGAAAAGAATGTCTCCCGACACTTAAAATTTCAATGAAATGAAATACAAACATATTTATACGTGCTTAACAGCTGTTAAGCTAAAAACAAAAGACGTACAAAAATACATATTGGCCTGAAAAACCAAGTTATTACCAAAGCAAGTTGAATTTAAATTGTATCAGTGAAATCATTCGTAATGTATGAGTTTGATTATTTAAATTATCAATTGACAGCCTGCCAACAGTCATTTGATTTAATTTTCTTAAAAGAACCATTAACAAAAACTTTATTTGTTTCAGGAATACCCTTAATGTGTTTGTGTTAACTTTGCTGAAATGTAATATAACAGATTGAACTTATTCTGAACCACTCGATACTAATCTAATTTACAATAACACTACTCACTGAATGTTAAATAACTGCAATGCTAACGTACAGTGCTGCCAACTTTTTATCAAAAAAAATGCGGTTTTTAACTGGAGAGAAGGAAAAAAAGAGCTGAAAATATCCTGAAAAGCGCATAAACAGCGTTTTGTTATGGTCTTAATTTATGTGTTTTATTTAAAAGATTTTCAGCAGGTCGTCTAATTCTTCGCGATTTATTTTAATTTTTTTGTTGGAAGCCGCCCATCGCACTTAGCTTTGCAGTAAATGCAGTCTTTCAGTAGCTGCATAGACCCTTCTCTCGTCCGTGTCATCCCTGAGAAGCCATGCCCCAAATTCTTCGTTCTTTAGCCAGGCAGCACGTCACTTTTTTTTATGTTCTTTTGGAATAGCAAAATATGTGTTAAGCACACACCACTTGCGCGAACTTTTTATCCCATAAAAAAACCTCTACGAGGTAAAAGTCTAGTGACGAAAACATTTTCATGCCCCAAAATTTCTGATATCCAATTTTGTGACGAATAATATTTAGTTTTACATATAAATTATTTTTAACAACATTTTGGCACATTTTGGATGCTCGAAATGTTCGATGTTTTGAAGTCCGGCCTTACAAACTTCAGTGTGACAGCATAATACCAAAAATCACTAAAAAGTTGAGAGATTGTTGGTCTTATGCTGCTGTGGTCACACTGTTGCGTCCGCTGTGCACAACAAACATATAAATAACATTGAGCACGACATAACAGAGAAAATTGACCAAATAGACATAATGAAAGAAGTGACAGCGACTAATACCCTAATTATTAAATTAAAAATTATTAATTATATAAATCGGATCAATATGGTTTTTGTCCGTCAAATCTCACAATATTGGCCTCTGTTGCACCTCTTCAATCAGTCTAATTCGCTCTTTGTGTTCAAAGATGTCAATTCGGCTTTTATTTTCTTGCTTGTTGGTCGCCATTTCTGTTCAAAAAGATTTCGACTAGTCAAAACAACGATTCAATCGATGTTTTAAAAGGTCAAAAAAAAGTTGCCATCTGTTTGCCAAACAGTGTTGTAAAACGCCGGAAAATATTCTGAGCTGCCCATATTTAGGTACAGCGTACATCGGCTTAGAAATGACCTTACAAAATAATTTCGAGCATGTTTGCAACCCTTTTTTTTATTTGGAGTTTTGGCCTTGCAAACATATTTTCGGCTAGAGCGTACTATGCTTTTGCCGTAAAGTAGTGGAGGTGGTATTGGCAAATATCGATAAAAACGTATGATTAAGCTGCCACTCTTACACACATTTGGTATATTTCTACCAAAACTGGTATATGTTTAGCGCGTTAGTTAACTTTTTTTCACAGATTTATCCAAAGTGGTATTTTTTTGGGACACAATTTTTTTTATTGCAAGTGGCAGCCGTGCTGCTACATCAAGAAATTGGTGGCATCATTAAAATAAGCCAAATGCATTTCTAAAAAAAAGCCAGAATTTCCACTTCCCGCTATTTTCAAATTTTTCCCGCTATTGGTCTTCAAAAACAGCCTGATTTGACGGGAAAAAAGCTAAATTGGCAGCACTGCTAATGTAGTCTTGTGATGTCATCAAATGAACGGAAAGCTTAAAAAATGCATCATATGACAGCTGATTTGCAATCTCTCAAGCTGTCTTTAATTGGTACCATTTTTTAAATCAATATTAATATTGAATAAGAAAATTAAGAGCATTATTCACATCGTAAGCATTTAATCCGTTGGATTTTGGATTACAATTAAAATGAAGTCCTTGTCAGGCGCAACCATAATTTCGTGCTTTTTAGAGCGGACCCGAAGGAATGTCATATCGTTGGACGGGTCCAGATCACGCACAACACTTCGAGCCTTGTCGGCCAGTTGACTCATCAGGCCAGCGTATTGTACGGTCGTCGTATTGTCAAGCGTTGACTTCACCGGAATACCTAATAAGTTAACTCTGTGTTAATGAGGCATGCGAAATCGAATTGTATCACCCACCTTCGTTATTGACGACAATAGTACCAACTACACCTTTGTGGCTTTGAATTCTTTTCAGCGTTTCCTCGACTTCTTGAGACTGTTTATGAAAGAAAATATTAGTAAACCTATACAAAAAGACGGAAATTAACTTGCCATCACGACTACAAATTTAACTTATCGTTTGCAACAAATGGAAAACAATAAAATTTTGTTTGTTCGATAAAGCTGTGTGACCAAATTTCTTTAAGTGAAAAATACGATATATCGTGCAATAACAATAATCGAATAAACGATAGATTCTATTGCATTTATAAAAACGATAAAGAAATGGTTCATTTTTTTAGTTGCAGTTCTAAAAGTTTTTTAAAAGGCTTCCACACATATTTTATGGCACATCGATACATTCAATAAAAGTGCACCACCGTCTGTTCACATTATACTCAATTAGTATTTTCGAAATAACTAAACTGTATCATTAAAAATCATAGAAAATATGTATAATAGAAACGAATTGTGGATCAAAGTTTGTCTGGAAAATAACTATTTTTTCTGATACATCCAAAAACTGTACAAAGTTTCACATTAAGTTCAGCTTTCTGCTTTTCTTGTTAAAGGCCTGTCTCCAGCACCGCGAAATTTTTATGTTAGGAATTTGCTAATTATTTCGTGGGTATGGAACATAAATACAACAGTGTGCCCATATACGTAAAACGTGTGACGATTTACCTAAAACATGCATGGTCACTCTGTCGAATCAGCTGTGTTTTGTAACAGCGCCAATTTTGAAAGTTCAACTATTTTAAAAAAAATTAATAAAGTGAACTCTGACGATGATGTGATTGTGTTGGTGGCGGCATATATTGTTGCAAAAACAGTTTCATCTCACTTTTTGGTTTTGCGCACAATTTTTTCTTCCATTATTTTAATCGACACTAGCGAAATAATTGTCGGCAATATATTCCTGAGCTGTGCATCAGCTGTTCTCTCAGTCCACAAACGCTGTCGATAGGCCATTAATCGATATTTATTTGTGGATTTCGTTCAAGTTGCTGGATACTCAAGCAACGAAATCGAAAACGAAAAGTTTCTGCCTCAGTTTTTTTTATATGAAGTTTGGCAGAAATTTTTATTTTCCGCGGTGGTGGATACCCGGCTTAAGAAATAACACTTTTATCCAGAGCTCGCAAATAACAGTCAACACTTTCAGTGTGTCAGAAAATAACAGTTATTAGCTGACAGAACGATAAAAGGGATCAGAACAAAACATTAATTTATGTTTTTTTCTCAGTAGGCTTATCAGTCAAGAAATAACATTTAATTTTGTTTCCTTATGGTTGTGTTACTCAAAAACTGTTTCGTCTGGAAAAAAAAATCGAAAGTGCCTTCTGAAAATTTAAAACTTTTTTTTGCTACAATTTTGCGTAAAATGGGTCGTGTAAAAAACTGTTACGAAATGATTATTATTTCGAACATTTATGCTCACACACAAAACAAAACAAATAAAAATGCGCAATGTCGATTTGCATCTGACAAGCACAGCTGTTTCTCATGAGGAGCACAACATGGTGAGGAGCAGAGCTGTTAATGTTGTTTCCAGGGCTGAGGGCGGTTCGCTGCAGGGAAATTTCCCCTTTTTAGTATTTCTCCTGTTTCCTTTGAATAGAACAATTTTGCGAGTAAGAAGAAGTTTTTTTCACTAAAAAAAACGTGGATGTGCGATAATTAAATAAAAGCAACAGAAAAACCTATGTTTTTGTGAACAATTTGGAGGGAAGCCCAAACCAATTAACAGTGAAACTCACCGCAGTTGGGTCAGTATTTTTTTATATTTGAATTAGTGGTTATTTGTGTGTGGGGAATAAATAAATACTGTTTTGTTTTATAGCAACAGGCAGCAGATTGTGCAGCGACTAACAGCCGGCAGAGCACAATTGGAAAAGCAAATACGCAGGAGGGCGCCACCAGAGGAGCGATTGGCCACCGCCTCTGGGTGGCCACCAGGTTTTTATAGCGTTTTTCACTCGTTCAGTTCAACATTGAAGTTAGTAGAAGAAGAAGCTTTGCCCTTAACACCCCGGCGTTACGCTTGCCGTGGCAAGTAGGGAAAATCCCTCTGCACTTCGCTGAAACATAACATAAATACAACCATAACACTAAATGACCGAAAACCGGCACACACACATATGTATGAATAAGCACCAGCGTATTTATTATACATTTGCTGCAATATTGACATGCTTATTGAATGACCAATTAATAACATACACAAGCATCCACATCTCCAACACAAATCGCAATCTAAATATGCCATCCATTTTTATGGATCATTAATTAATTACCTATTATTTAATTAACTTATTATTTGATAATTTATATATTTATTTATTATTGTTTTGCATATTTATACATTTATTTAACTATTTATTTATTATTTGTCTTATTGTTTAATCTATTATTGTTAATTTTTCTTATTCGTTAACTTATTAATCCATTGTCATCAGCCCCTGGGTCCCTTTATAGCTTCTCTGACTGCTCGAGCGTTAGGTGGTGTTTTATAGGGTGTCTCAGCCAGGTTGAATTAAATTACGAATGCGCTGAAAATAGAAATAGACAAGAAAATGTTAGGATTAATTAAATAAATGTCTCGTGATAAGTTATAATGCAAAAAGTGGAGTAAATACCTTTTTATGGGGTGAGGTGGATTAACACACGGCTGGAGTGACCGGAGTAGGGAGTTGATCTCATTTCACCATGATCAACTAATGGTAGGGTGGGCGACGCGGGTGCTGGCAGTTTGTCAGTGCCATAATTTCCCTTCTTTTTAAACAGGAACGCCAGAACAGATGACCGGTGAAATTCAGTAACAAATAAATTGATGTTACCCGACTATCCGTCTATCGAGGGTCTTATCCATCCCTGGAAATGCCGTGAGCTAGCTGGCAATCGATATTCGGATGCGATAAACTGTCGGCAAGTA
>JBAMBL010000932.1:0-21935 GCA_037043405.1 Drosophila subquinaria
AGAACAAATGCAAAGAATTCATTTGAAAAAGATTTTTTCAAATTACTTAACAATGCAGTCTATGGTAAAACTATGGAAAATGTAGAGAAAAGGGTTGATGTGAAATTAGTTACCGAGTGGGATCCGCCACAAACATTCACCACAGGTCGTAAAAGACTTTGTGCAAGATCATTAATTGCTAGAAGCAACTTTCATAGTTCAACAAGAATAAATGAAGACTTTTATGCAATTCAAATGAACAGGTTAAGAAATGTTTTCAATAAGCCCATGTACTTAGGCTTCGCTGTACTGGATTTATCAAAATGGAAAATGTATGATTTCCATTATAATTATATGCAACCGAAGTTTGAGAAGAATTTAACTTTGAATTATATGGATACGGATTCGTTTATTTACACGATAAGAACCGAAGATTTCTACAGTGATATTCGGAATGATGTTGAATCAAAATTCGATACATCTGATTACTCTGATGAAATAGCCAGTAAATATAATTTCAAAAAAGTTAATAAGAAAAAACTGGGTTTCTTCAAGGATGAGCTTAATGGTAAGCCCATGCTGGAGTTTGTTGGACTTCGTCCGAAAATGTATGCATATAGAGTGGAAAATGTTGAGAAAACGTTTAAAAAAATAAAAGGGGTGAAAAGGGCAGCTTTAGAAAAGTTAGACCTTGATAATTATAAAAAATGTTTGAAAAGTGGGGAATCAGAGTATGGCAAAATGGCAGTGTTTAGATCTAAAGGTCATGTAATAAACACTTATCAGACTATTAAAAAAATTCTTGATAACAAAGATGATAAGCGATTTATTGAGAGTGACCAATGTTCGACATTAGCATATCACCATCATAGACTAATAGAAAAAGAGCTGTTAACAAATATAAAATTTTTAGAGGCTGAATCATTTACCTGGGGAAGACAGGTAGATGAGTTGGAAAACAATCTCAACTTCCGGACTCAAAACAGCGAGAACATATTAATAAATTCATTAAAAAATAAAATAGATAATGCTGAAAGAGATTTGTTATATGCAGCTCTTGAGCTTGAGATGTTCTATAATGATCAACAAAACCCACCCAAAAAAGTAGATTTGTAGAATAATTTTTTAAGCCAAATGTATTTATTTTTAATATAAAAATGTTTATAAAAGTTGTACATAAGAAATATATAAAAATGTTTATAAAAGTTGTACATAAGAAATATATAAAAATGTTTATAAAAGTTGTACATAAGAAATATATAAAATGTTTATAAAAGTTGTACATAAGAAATATATAAAATGTTTATAAAAGTTGTATACGAGTACTTAATTTAAATAAAATGTTTACAATAGTTGTATACTTAATTTAAATAAAATGTTTATAATAGTTGTATACTTGTTTAAATAAAAGTTAAATGTTAATAAAGTTTTTAACAATTTTAAATGTTTCCCAAAACGTGTATTAGTGTGTTTGTGTGTGTGAGTCTTCAGATTCACGTAAACTCATTTCATATAAATGTTTCTCATATAGATATTTAGCCAAATGCTTTTCCAGGTCTGTGAGTTGATTACTAGGTTGTTTTACATTAGAATTATCATAACTAATAAAATGTTCACTCCCACCACCACCACTCATTTCTTCGTCATTTAAATAATTATCCGAGCTATTTACTAATTGTGTATCTTCTGGATCTTCATTAAAAGTTGATGATAAAATTTGTTTATAGTTATTAAAGTTGAAGAAATCTTGTTGAAAGTAAAATTTATCTGATGGTATTTCTACAAACGAATCATCCCTGTCGCTATCATTGTCATCATCATCAATTACATCAAAAGATAGCATCTGTTTATAATCATATAAGTTGTCTATAAAAAAAGTGAAAGAAAGAAAAATAAATTAATGAAATAAATTAAGGAAAAATATAGAATTACTTACCGCTTATATGATTATCGACTTCAGAGCCATCAATTCCCCCATCTCCACTAAATTGACTCTCCTGTAAGTAAAAAATGTTGTGTGTTTTCGAACAAAAAAAAAAGTTTGGTATATCTATCAACTAATTACATAGTCATCATTCATCTTCTTTCATGTCTTTCATATAAACTTCATCATTTAAAATTGATTCAAATTTATCTAGATCAGGTAATTTTGGTACAAGCTCAAAATCATCGGGTTGTGTCTGTTCTTCAAATTGTTGCAATTCGTCTGCCAGCATATCACGAACTTCAACTACCGTATATTTTTCTTTTTCATCATTTCCTTTATTCTCATTGTGACCATTATTATTATTATTATTATTATTATCATCATCATTGATAACCTGTTTAAAGCTATGGTCACTGCTCCATTGTACAGGTATGTTCATAAAGTATTCTTTCATTTCGAAACATTCTATATTTATCCTATTTTTTTTTTTGTCTCTTAAATTATGAAACCTTCTATATGATACGAAATTACATCTAATTCCAATATTATACCTATCATATTTTATAACAAAATACTTTTGATAACCTCCCCAATGAGTTACCATACGTCCACCAATTTCATTCTCATGTTTCCATAGTTGCTCTCTAAATTTTTTAATTAATCTCTTTTTAGCCTGAAGAAATACCTCTGTACCTCTTTCTGATGGAGTTAAAAACCTTTTCGGCTTTACATCCATTCTAACGTCCTCATCCCCATATTCATCTTGATCACTTATGTTACCTAATGAACTTACATCCACTGATGCTTCTGTGGTGGTGGTGGTGGTGGTGTGAGTGGAAGTGGTTTCCCCATCCACCTTAGTGCTTCTGGCTGATGGTGTTTTTATGATGACAAAATTACTTTTTTCTGTTGTTGTTGTTGTTGTTGGTACATCTGTTGTTGTTGTTGTTGCATCTGTTGTTGGTCTTCTTGTTGAGATGGGTACGTTGTTGGTTAGACTGATATGCTCTTCATACTCATAATCATCAAAGGGAATGGGATTTACAGTAGTAGAAGTAGTTGATGTTGTTGTTGTTGTTGTATTTGGTGGTGTTGTTGTTGTTGTTGTTGTTGTTGCATCTGTTGTGGTTGTTGTTTCTGTTGTTGTAGTTGTTGCGTCTGTTGTTGTTGTTGTTACATTTGGTGTTGATGTTGTTGTTGTTGTTTCTATTGTTGATATTTTTGTTGTTGTTGAATTTAATTTGTCAGGATCCCATTCATCAGTAAATAAGCTGCTGTTTCGGAAAACAGCAAGCTTTAATGTCATTACAATAACTTCATTAGAAGGAAGCCTGATAGTTATTGGTTGTTCAATTTGATTATTATAAAGGGTGTGTAGATTTAATGGTATAATTGCGTTCATATGCACTGTATTTAAGCACACTAAACACAACAACACAAAAACTTTCAAAAAAGATTTCATTTTTATTTTTTACACGTACAACACAAATATTCTTTGTGAACACTAGTTCCACAACTGATGAGAATTGAATAAAGCTTCGCCCGTTTTATACGTTCTAACGAAGACGATTTTACAATACATAACGCACTCACACACCCATTCACCATCAATGTATATAAATATACATAATCAGAGTCTTAATTGAAAATGTGCTCACATGTGGGCAGTCATAAAAGTGTATTTGTAATCTTTCAGCTGCCAACAACATGTACACATAAGCACACGCACAAGCAGAATTTCTTTATGTTCACATAAGACTTTGTAATCTCACACCCCACATAAATTGTTGTATGTATTTACAACACACATGTCTGTATAGGGGACCATGAAATATGTTTAATCTATTTTGGTTAGCTTTCATGTGCGTTTGGGTTATTTGGAAATTTTCCTTAATGTTTATTGTTTTTTTAACCTATAAATTAAAATCTATTTCTGTTAATTTTCGTGTGTGTGTGTGTGTGTGAGTGTGTGTAGCTCAATATGTTACACAATGTCTTTTATATCTATCCAGCTATCTTCACTTTTTGGAAAGCCCAACCAACGCACCAAGGCTCTTTTTCCGTCTCGCTTCAACACCTTTTCAACTAGATATGTATCGGGGAAACGAGTCTTTTTTATTTCTTCTTTATAGAAACACCCTTCAATTGGATTCCCCTTTTGATCTTCTAACAAATATGTTGTTGGATATGTGTTTTTCACTGTTCTAATTTTAAAAATTTCTGTTGACCAATTTGGGGTGTAGCCCTTCTCGAATATATGCTTGTATTTACTTATACGCACATTGTCTCCATTACGCAACTTGCTTCCAGTGAATATTTTCAAATGATTGTATACCGTATTCAAGATTTTTTTTTCATTGGATGAATTAACCTCAATTGGACTCATTTTTATTGTTCTATGTACTCGGTTGTTGTAATCATCAATTAAACCTTTATACATATCAATCCATTTATATTTTCCATTAAAACTAAATTCACGCCACATGAGCTCCTTTAGCGTTCGATTAAATCGTTCAACAATTGATGCCTTTAGGGTACTAAATGTTGAATAATGATTTATTTTAAACTGGTTTGTTAATACCTTAAATTGTTTATTGAAAAACTCAGTTCCGTCATCTGTTTGCAGGTTCTTGGGAGCACCACGTCCTGATTTAAATATTTTCTCCATTGCCTGAGCAACTTCTTTAGCGGTTTTTGATTTTAGTGCTTCACCCCAAGCATATTTAGAGAAAGTATCTATTACTGTCAACAAATAACGATAACCATTATTGGATGAAGCATACGCCCCCATTTCAACCAAATCCGCTTGCCATAGATCGTTTATCCCCTTTGTGACAACTCTGCGACGTAGAAAATTCTTACGGGAGGGTCTATGTAATTCGGTAATAACATCTCGTTTACTCATAGTTTAGTAGATAGTTGAAATTGTTTGTTTTTCAATTAGCTTTTTCTTGGTGTGCTCATATATTTATATGTATAATCCTCAAGACTTTTTAGTTGTGCAATTAGATTTGTAACGATTTTTTCAGCACTCTCTAATCTATCTTCAATCTGTTTAATTTTGATTTCCACAACTCCAACTTTGGCATTTAGTGCTTGTGTTATTTTATCGTTTACTTCGAATCTGAATCTTTTTAAAGTTTCATCAACGTATTCTGTAAGTGGTGTAGATACCATTTTTGTTATAGTATCTCTTAATTTCTCAATGCTTTTATCAAGATAGTCTTTTATTACTAAATCGTTTCCCTCTATCGGTCCACCACAATTTTTAATTCGTTTCTGATGAGCATTCAGATTACCGTCACTATCAATGTACAACCCCACACCAGTTCTATTGCCCCTTTTCAAGGTTTCTGAATGCTCCTTATCATTAATAAAATGACCGAACTTGTCAACAGACATACTGATTATAAATGTAATTGTCAATTGTATAACATATTTATAGATATTAGTATATTATCTTCGCCTCACGTAGTTCTTCTATTATCGATATAATTTCATTATTATGATTAGTATTACCAGCTGTTTTTGAGGCTAATAGAAGCTGTAATCGTTCAACTAATTCATTAGCATCATCCCAATACACATAATTTGGTTTTGATGATTGTAAGGTCATAAGCCCTGAACCTGTTTTCGAACGGTTTGGTGTAGACATTGCTGTGGGAATTGAGTCAGTACTTATAAGTGGCTTGATAATTTTTATATATTTTTGTGCTCGACTCCCCTTCACTTGTTTGTTTGGGTTGTAATCTCTTCTATACACACTAGTCTCATTTAAAATATGTTTATAAGTTTCCAAATCATTTTTGTTATAGTCTGTAGGCTTATTATGGAAAATTAATGAGTATAGACCAGGGGTAAGGGGCCAACTACTTCCACTCGACAATTTAATTTTCTTATTATTTATATTTAATGTACTGTTCCCCAACATCAGGGAACGAGAATCTGATGTGCTTCTTCTAGGTCCATAAGCGTTATCCAAAAGTTTCTCTCTCTGTAGCTGACTGATATTAAGGTTTATTTCATCATCCTCTGACTCTGCATCAATCTCAGATTCAGATTCTGTGTCTGCTTCGATTCTCGAATGTGAAAAATAATTTGTTTCATCATTATCTGTTTCACTTTCTTCATTTGTAGAATTTTTTAAATTTGAATTTTCATTTGGAGAGTAGGCTTCTTCCCAGGTTAAACTCTTATTATCGTCAACTGTTTTCTTAGTGAACTTAGGTTTTATTGGAGTAACAGTTTTATGTAATTTTGACTTTTTATCCTTGTCATCATTATCATCTTCGACTTTCACAACTTTTTTTTTTTATTTTCGCTAACTAGTTCGTGTAAAGGCTCTGTTATCGGTTTAAAAGTTTTCTCCAATTCAACCTCAGTTAAAGTTTTCCTTTGTTTAAGAAAATCGAATTTTCTTTTTAAGGCACTTCTAGCCTTTGCCAACTGACTTAAAATATGTTGACTCATTGTTATTTAACCCTGAAAACGAAATATATAACAACCAACCCCGTTTTTTCTTTATTGAGAATACTCTATTGAAAGTAAACAGTCCTGATGTAGGTATAAAACAGTTTGCTTGAAGTTTATAAACAACATGTAAACTGTTTGCTGTTATTGTTCATCTCATTCATCTATGCATGTATGTATGTAATCACTCTTCAATCACTCAATTCATACTGTTGAGTAATGAAAACATGTATCAATATTTATAGTATATTTTTTTCCTTAAATTTAAACTGAAAGTAAGCCTTTTTTCCCAAGAACAAGTTTTTTAAATTTTTTAATTTAATTATTTATTTTATTTTTTATACCTGAAAGTTCAAGAAGACCCATTTTCCCAAGAAAAAGTTTTTAATTTTTTTTTAAATTAAATTATTTATTTATTTATTTTATTTGCATACCTGAAAGTTGAATAAAACCCATTTTCCCAAGAAAAAGTTTTTAATTTTTTTTAAATTAATTTATTTATTTATTTTATTTGCATACCTGAAAGTTGAATAAAACCCATTTTCCCAAGAAAAAGTTTTTAAAAATTTTTTTTTTTTTTTATATATATTTATTTTATTTTTCAAAGAGATACATTTTTGATATAGATAAAATTTATATTGGGACCATTAGCTTCATCAAAATCTGTCCATTTTGTTTTTTTACGACGTAGTATCGTCGATCCACCACCAATTCGATGAATTCATCAGTCATGCTTGCGTACCTATTCGGGAGGAAAAGGTTGTAGTCCTCCAGCTCCAGTTTAATAGTTTTTCCATGCACCGTCGTCTTTCGCTCTGCCCTCAAAATTGGATAGACTACGTCAACTTCCATTTTTGTTTTCGACAGAATGGGTTTAACATTCTGCCTATTAAACTCCTCCATTATCCGCAGGTGTGCTGCATTTTCAGCGAAAAGGGCATCAAAATCGCTGTCGCTGAACTCCGGCTGATTCATTTTTGCGTTGATGTCTTACTGTTGTTGTTGCTGACGCTGTTGAAGCTATTGCTGTTGCTGTTGCTGCTGTTGCTGTTGAAGCTGTTGCTGTTGCTGCTGTTGCTGTTGCTGTTGAAGCTGTTGCTGTCTTCCTGGAGCTGTTGCTGTCTTCCTGGAGCTGCTGACCTTCGACGTTGTTCCTCTAACTGACTTGTGACTTGTGTGACTTGTCTCAATTTTGACTTCGTCTTTTATAGATAGTCAATAGTACACCCCACACTACTTTTGAAGACTCAATCTTAAAACACCCTTATTTTTTAATTTGAGTCTTAGAGGATTAAATTAAACCGTCCCCCCCACTGGTATGTAATAGTAAGAACTTAAGGCACAGGTGTCCACAGTTGTATGTATTAAAACGTTGCACTCTCTCATAATTATAACTTATACGATTTCCCAAGTATTTCACAACCTCTTTTGGTGGTTGTAGGTTTCCAAAACTATCAAAGTACTGTACCAAATTTCCATTTTTATTATAAGCTACCCAATGTGTGCCGTTTGACGAAGAAACACCCAAATTTATGACACCACATTCCTTACTGTAAGGTGTTTTTGGAAGTGTATCCCTCATAAATACATCACGAAAATGGGGGATATATTTTCGACCAAAATTTTCAATGTCTAAATTTGTTAATGCTCTTTTGGGTAGCCTTTCTAATAGTTTTTTTGTTTCTTTATTCCAGTACCCTTATTGTAAGGTTTGAGGTATAATCCGTAACCTTTTCGATAGGGCTTCAAATACATCCCTTCTCCCACGGCAACTACTTTTGTTTTTCCTCCCCCATCGTCCAACTGCTTTTTTGCTGTCCGTGCATTGTTAATCGCATTAACAACAGCTGCACTTCCAGAGGCTAGACTTCCTAGTGCACTCAATGCAGTCAGAATTGGTACAAGTGGTAAAAAGCCTCCAACTTTGGGTACAGTAATTACACGTGGAACTCTAACATTTTTCTTACTACCCATTGTTTCCCGTATTGTTTTGCGTGCAATTTTAATTGCATTCATTATATCTAGAGGTTTTTGTTTTTTCAATTCCCGACTAGCTGCACTAACCAAGGACGACAAACTCTTCTTTTTCATTTTTCCATGTCGTTTTGCACCCTTCTTCTTCACACCCATTCCAAATTTTTTCTTTGTCTTCATGATATTGGTTACCATATATGCTGCTGCTCTCTCACCAAAGGTACTATCTTTAGCCTTGACACGTTCCCAAGCTCTGTTGAGCAATTCTATGTCTGCCTTATGACGTTCACTTAAATCCTTGTGCTTTTCGTATGCAATGTCATGCACCCTACAAGCCTCGTCCAAAGGATTTATTCCACGATCACCCCGTTTCAAACGTTGCTCTAGTTTTGTACCAGGTCCACAGAAATTGTAACCAGGAATGTGGGCTTCAACCGGTAGTATGTTAATTAATTTGTTTACAAGACCACTGCCTCGTTTACAAGACAAATTATGACTGATGTAATTATAAAAACGTTTACCCATTATATGCTTGTTTAATCAACGATAGTTTCTCATTGAATGAACACATTGAGAGGAAGTATGCGTTTAATAAAGCAAAAAGAAAATATTATTGTTAGAAATATTGAGGGGAATAATGCTACTGAAAAGCTACCTCCACGTCATAGTACTCTCTTGCCCAACACAATAAGGGCATTGATTGTTGGTCCGTCCAACTGTGGCAAGACAAATCTTATGTTTAGTCTAATTGAAAGTCCCAATGGACTGAAATTTGAAAATATTTACATATTTTCAAAGAGTCTATACCAACCCAAATATGAGTACTTGGAAAAGCTAATCAAACCAATTAAAGGTATGGGTTATCATACATTCTCACAGAATGAATCAGTTTTACCGCCCAGTAAAGCCAAAAACAATTCCATTATGATTTTCGATGATGTTGCATGTGAAAAACAAGATAATATTCGTTCATATTTCTGTATGGGACGACATAAAAATATTGATTCGTTTTACTTATGTCAAACTTACACCCATATACCAAAACATCTTATACGCGACAATGCAAACATGATTATAGTGTTTAAACAAGATGACCTAAATATGCGACATATTTATCGTGATCATATCAACACAGACATGAGCTATGATTCATTCAAGAAAATTTGTCAAAAATGCTGGAACGATAAATATGGTTTCCTGTTAATAAGTAAAGACGATGACATGGACAAGGGGCGATATAGAAAGGGTTTCGATCAGTTTATTATAATTTGAAAATGTGTTTAAATATAAGTTTATGTGCTATGATATTATGTTCAGTTTAACATTAGATTTCACAATGAGTAGATCATTAACATTATCGATAAATGGAAACAGTTCCATTATAAATACAAACTATTTCCCACCGATTGAATTGAATGGACAATATGAGTGTGCACTAGTTGACTTTTACATGTACAACTCAATTCCCAATGTTGATACAAGCAACAATCTTTTTCACATTGGTAAACAAGTAATCACTATCCCCATCGGTTCCTATGAGCTCGATGATATTGCCGAGTTTATTTATTCACAGCTAAAAGGTACTGAGCTTGAGAGTACTGTTATAATTAAGGGAAATAATAATACACTTCAAATGGAAATCTCTAGCCGTAAAGAAACTATATACTTTAATAAGAGAAACACAATTGGTAAATTGTTTGGTTTCCATCAAAATGTACTCAAACCACATCCTACTAAAACTTATCTATCTGATCAACCTATACAAATATTTAAAGTTAACTCGATTCGATTGGAATGCAACATTGTCAGTGGCTCATATGTAGATAATACACCAAATCATATATTATATGAGTTTGGAATCAGTGTCCCTCCAGGCTATAAAATGAATGTGATACCTCACAATCTCATTTACTTACCAATCAACTGCAGAGAAATAAGTACACTATCATTACGTTTAACTGATCAGAACGGTGATTTGTTGAATTTACGTGAAGAAACCGTAACACTTCGATTACATTTGCGAAAGATAGAATGATTATATATAATAAAAGACCGGACATATCCCACCAACCTTGCACTTCTAGTTGTAAAGCTAAAGGAAGAGGATCAAACCGAAAGAGCAGCGCTCTTACATTAAAAAATAAATTGTTTTTAAAATCATTGGGTTTCAAACTTCGAGTATAACAAGAACGAAAATAAAATGAATGAAATATTAAATGTTCGGGAAAAGCCTTTCTCAGACGAAAGTATCTCGAAGAAAGAATATCACACCTATTCATCATACCAACAGACATTTAAACCAAATGATGAAATTCGGATTACAATCCAAAATCAAGACTTGTACGTGCTCCCCCACGAGAGCTATCTTAACTTTCAAGGAATCATTAAAAAAGTATCAGCCGAAAATGTTACAACAACAGATGGCGTCGTTGCTACACTTAAAAATAATTGTATGGCATACTTTTTGGATGAAATAAAATATGAAATAAATGGTTGTGAGGTTGATAGAACACGGTTCGTAGGTGTCACTTCAACCCTTAAAAACTATCTCTCTTTGACCAATCTAAATAGTCGCACTCTTCTAAATTCTGGATGGAGTGGAGGAAGTGATATCCAAACAAATGCTAATTTTAATTTTTCCGTTCCCCTTAAAAATTTGATGGGCTTTGCTGAAGACTATACAAAAGTTCTGCTAAACTGTAAACATGAGCTTGTGCTATTACTAACTAAAAATCTGGATGATGTATATCACAAGACTAAAGGTGGACAAACATATCAATTTGAAATGACAAATATATCTTGGAAAATTCCACATGTAACTCCCAGTGATGTTGCAAAAATAAAAATGTATGATATTATAAAAAGTGGAGTTAATCTGTCGCTTGCATTCCGAAGTTGGGACACATATGTCAATCCCAAACTGGTTCAGGGAACACATCATGTTTGGAATGTTAAGCTAGCTGCTAACCGAGAACGTCCCCGCTTTGCAATAATAGCCTTCTCACTAAACGGACAACTAATTTCAAACAATTTATCAAACTTGAAAGTGTACTTGAATTCTGATACATATCCCTATGATGATTTGAATGTGGACTTTAGTCAGGCGCGTTTTGCTCACCTGTATGAAATGTATGCAAATTTTCAAACTAGTTATTACAATCGTGAAGCATTTCCACTTTTAACACCAGTTGACTTTAAAACTAAGGCACCCATTGTTGTAATCGACCTCTCATATCAAAATGAAATGGTGAAATCTGGTCCCATTGATGTGAGAATTTCAACTGAATTAAAGGAACCAAGTCATGAAAATACTCAAGTATATTGTCTTCTCATTCATGAGCGTTTAGTTGAGTACAATCCTTTAAGCGGTTTAGTTCAAAGAGTCGTCTAACAATCTACTTGTAGAAAATGAGTGAAGATAATGTTGCAGTCGATGTTCAAGGATTTTTTGATAATAACAACAAGTTTATTGTGAAGGAAATCGGAATAGCATTTGGTGAAGAATCGAGACTTAATAATCATTTCATTATACGGGCTCCATTTAATTTTAATCAATTAAATAAAAAGTCACGAAAAACTGCTAGCTGGCTTACTAAAAACCACCACAAAATACATTGGAATGATGGCTTCAACTATTTCAATCAAACACGAAATTATCTGAGGAAAATTACTACAGGAAAAGAGATTCTATGTAAAGGTGTTGAAAAGAAACGATTTCTGGAAATCTTTTTAAGAGAACCTCATTTGATTGATGTTGAAGAGCTCGGATGTCCAGCACTAGATACTTTAAAGGGAAACCAGTTTCCGTTTTGTAAAATGCATCGTCATGAGGGAGTTTGTGCACTAAATAATGCCTACAACATTTTGAAATTCTATAAGGATATAATGTAAAATGAAGTCAACATTAATATCATTAACATTTAGAGTTTCAAGGCGAGCACACATCAAAAGTTGCATAATGGAAAAGAACATCAACAAGAGCAGCAACAACAACAACAACAGTAACAACAATGGATCAATTCTTGATGAAATTGATTTTTTTCTTCAACACTATGGCGATGAGATATTTGGAGAGCATTTGCAATATCTTCTCATTACAAGGGCTATGTTCATGGATAATGGAGGATGTGATCTTGTCAAATCCAGATATGGTGAACACTTCAAATTCTGTGAATGGGCAGATGACAATGTTGAGATAGGACGAGAGACTTGTGCCTGCACTTTCTATGCTAATCAACAACATGGAGCTAGAAAATTAATTTCATCATATATTAACTTAAGCAAGAGACTTGTGCCTGATCTTTCTACGCCAATGGGGAACATGCAGTTGGAAAATTAATTTCATCATATATTAACTTAAGCAAACGATTATAATATTCAAATAAAAAAGCAACAACAACAAACATACACACTGTTTTTAATGGCTAAGGGTATAAAGGGAGTCTTCATTCTAAACATTTTCAGTTTCAATTTAGCAGACGAATAAGCAACTAGCAAGCAGTCAATAAAGATATCAAGAATGTTGAGTAAACAAATTCAAGTGTTTCTCACTCAATTCAAGGAATTGATATTCATGGAGCACTGTGTGCGACTCGTTGAGTTACAAACTATAATAATGGAAATAGAAGAGCAGGATATGGTGACGTCACGATATGGAACGCACTTGTCATCTTGTTCCTGGTCAAAAGACGATGCAACAAGTGGACCGGAGAGTTGTCGTTGCCTGTTCTTATCCCGCTACAAAACGGAGGCATTGGACATTATGTTACGTTATTATAAAATAGCCGATAGTTTTGTAAATAATACCAAATAAATGAAAACGAAATAGTCCAACAAACTACCAAATCTAGTTTCTTTTTATTAACACAGGGTGGGTTTTCTTATTCCACTTTAAAAGATCGCGCACGTGTTCACTAGGGGTGTGAAATACTCGGAGCAGGTTTTCTTATAATCGGGACGCGAGGGTAGACTTTGTGTCTTTCAAAACAAAACAAAACAAAACAAAACAATACTTACCTGACCCTTGACCCTTGTCCCTTGTCCCATTCGCTGACGTCATCAACAGGTTTACAGGTTTTCTTCACTATCGGCATGCGAGGGTGAGTACAAGCCGCGGCGCGCACAGCTCGATGCATGCCCATAATCCTCGTGCAACCCCAGTGTGCTCACACTTTGACATTCTCACGCTCACGCTTAAACACACACACCCGCGATCGCACGTGGATCGCACACACCCCCCTTATTCTCACCCCCTAACATAATTGGCACATTAATTAACTCTCACCTGTCAAGCTGTCAAACACTAACACTTGTTTACGATCGACACACTCCCCTCTCATCCACACTTGCCCACGCAGGCACACATAAACACCCCCCTTTACACGATCAACATACCCCCTACCCCTAACACCTGACGACCCTTTATGCTAATTAGCATCTCTAATCCCCTCTCCCACACACCCCTTGACCCTTTGTGCAACCATGCGTCACTAATCCCCCGACCCTAAAATCACTGAACCGTTACCCCCACCTCCAAAACCGTGCTGAAACCCGCATTTTACAACTACTGACGTTTATGTTTTCACAAATGTGAAAGAAAACCAACTTGCTCGATGTGCTTTCACAATGGGATTGGGCTCATTTGAGCTGCTTCAACTTTAACAGGAGTTAACATAGTTTTCAACAAAATTGTGTCAATCTTCTTCGCAAAAATTTTTTAACAGAATGTGAAAGTGGTGTTTACATTGAAGTGTCACATTTTTGTGACTTCACAACTTTGTGACAATGCATTTAGTGTTCACATTGCCTTGTGACGTTGTGAACAGCTTTGTGCAGCGTTTGTGAAGCGTTTGTGACGCAGTGAGAACCCACCTTAACAACATATAACACTTTGCCACATACCACAAATATTAGAGTTTCTGAATACCCTAAATATTATTTTATTTGTCACAAAATTGGATATCAGAAATTTTGGGGCATGAAAATGTTTTCGTCACTAGACTTTTACCTCGTAAAGAGGTTTTTTTATGGGGTTTTTAATTTCTTACAATTCTAGTCAGCTAGTCACTAACAAATGCGCATACTAAAGTTGGGTTCTCACTGCTTCACTAACGCTACAAAAAGCAGTTCACAACGTAACAAGGCAATGTGAACACTAAATGCATTGTCACAAAATTGTGACTTTCACTTTCACATTCTGTTAAAAAATTTTTGCGAAGGCAATTGACACAATTTTGATAAAAACTATGTTAACTGCTGTTAAAAAAATGAAGCAGCTCAAATGAACCCAATCCCATTGTGAAAAGCAGACCGAGCAAGTTGGTTTTCTTTCACATTTGTGAAAACATAAACGTCAAAGCTAAAATTTTAATTATTATTTTTCGGGACTTTAGCATTGCCTTTGATTTTTCTGGAAAAAATGGATTCACAAGATGAAGCTGAGCTTGCTGCATTGACGGTCATTGGGCTGTGGCTTCTTGAAGACGACGATGTTAAACCCAAAGCAAAGCGCAGCTGTCGGGTCGACGAATTAAATTTGACTCTTAAAAAAGAGGGGATATATGCGAAGCTAATTGGAAAGATGCGAAGTCTTCCGTTCAAAATCAAAAACTTTTTGCGTATGGATGGACCAACATTCGACCGGTTTACTTTTTGGGTCGCTCCACTTATTAAAAAGAAGACAAGAATTGTTCGCGAACCAATTTCAACAGGCGAGCGACTTGCGGTGACCTTACCGTTTTTAGTAGTCTCCACTTCACATATTCCAGAGGGATTCTGACTCCTTCACAGCTTTAATTAGTTTGTGGATGGAATCAAAATTAGAGATGTCCCGCGGGCCTCTTCAAAAAGCCCACGGGCTTCGTGCATGAAAATCGAAAACGGGCTTTTTTTCGTGCGGGCCCGGGCCTAAGTAAAAAGCCCAAAGCCCGATTTATGTCACGATTTAGCACATACTTCTCAATTCGCCTGAAAAGGCTCAAAAATACAATTTGTATCTAATAAAAAATAAAGAAATAATAATTAAAAAAAATTTTTTTTTTATATAATAATATTGGTCTGGGCTCGGGCCGGACTTTTAAAATTTTGGCCGGGCCTGGACCGAGCCTCAAAGATTTATTTCGGGCCCAGGCAAGGCCTTTAAAAGGGAGCCCGTGCCCATCTCTAGTCAGAATGCCACTGAATGGTTACACGACGTCTACGGTTAATTAAGTTATCCATTGCAACAATTTTTTCAAAGAAATTAAATCTTTTCAATTGGAGGACAATTGCAAAGTGATATTTCTTTGTTTTTATTCCTTTTGTGGAACTTGTTATTGTTCAATTTCGAACATTTTGTGAACATTTTGATTCCGTATGATTTTTTGCGCGTTGACTGGTAGTGTTTACATTGAAACTTTTACAAGGCTTTTCACAATGGCTTTCACAATTTTGTGAACCACAAATTTTGTGTTGCCATTGTAAACACCTTGACGTATTTCGGAAATCATCACAAAACATAACAAAATATGTTTTCACATTGCGAAGCAGTGAGAACCCTGCTTAAGACTTTTGAAATCTCACCTGATTCGTGACAACATCAACAGGTGTAAGTGGAGGGGGGGGGGGCAAAATTTAAACGATTGGAGCAAATGGAGCCGTTGGAGCCTTTTGGTATAATATTTTAATTTATTACTATTCTTATCAAAAATACGCGTCCAATGACACCTTGATCATCAAAATCCGAGTTTATTAATTTTAAAATTTCTAGTGGCCTTCCGAAAATGAGATAAAAAGTCAGTCTGTTTGTTTGTCTGTAAGTATTATAGCGATACGTGTTATTGTAGCTAATGTATTGAATGCTGGGCATCCAATAAAGAGATGTGTGTGTGGAAATAATATTATTCTTTATTTCCATTTGTTTGTCTTAATACTAATTGTGATTAAATGCGTGTTAATGCGTGTGCCTATGTCGGTTGCTGTATGTAGACATGAATGCGGTTCCGAAGCTCGCTCACGGAGTCAGAATCTGTTTTATGCGATGCGTCGTTGCCAGATCGGGCTGTTGCCGCTGTAGTGGTATGCCACATCTACTACCCCGCAGTGACTTCGTCAGGTAGAGAAGGAAACGAATAAACTGATGAAGATGGTGACGACGGTATCGTCTGTGCTTCTGGTGTTCTTCTTGAAGATCTGGTGTTTTTGGGGAAGAAGAAGTGCAACCTCTCTCTTGCCATATTGACACTTTTGTGGGTTGATACTTGGCCGATTTTTCGCAGAAACACGAAAATAATTCCGAGGTGCTGAATTGCTCTGCGTGGCTGCTGGGGTATACGCTGATGTCGTCAATGTAGCAAACAACAAATGGAGTAAGTTGTCAATGTGACGTTGAAAGGTTTGTGCTGAGGGCGCATTTGGTCAAGTGATATCGATGAGTTATATGTATGCTCTAGGGAAGTTCCTGGTATGCTCGACACTATGCTTTGTTGAGTTTTCCCTGTGAAGTTGCTACTGACGCATGTGTTCGATTATAGCCGCTATGGATTGATATCGGTATTAGTGTTATAGCTGAACCCGAATCAATTAGGCGGTATCGTTAAAGCGTGTGAGTAGTTCCATGTAGGTTTGCAAGAACGCTGTGCTTTGATCTTAGTGTGCAATTTGACGTTGTAGGAACTGATTGAGCATCGATGAAGGGTTTATATTTCCGTACATGTCGATGACTGATTTGTTTGTTGGCCGCCTAGGATTGTTACGGTATGAGTATTATAACTGAACACGAATCAAATAAGCGGTAACTGTTGTTGCTGTTGCAGCAGTTGTTGAAGTTGCTGTACTTGTTGCAGGTGTTGTAGTTGTTGCAGGTATTGTAGTTGTTGCAGATGTTGTAGTTGTTGCAGTTGTAGCTCCATCGCAGACGATCTATTGAGGTAATGCGAAAGCATGTGAATCGTGGCTCGACTTGCAAAAACCATGACTGCGCATTAGGCTTCCAAAATGGCGGCAACTTGAGTGTGATGCTGGTGTGCGCAGTTGACAAGCTGTCGCGAGCGTTTTTCTGAGAAATGCATTATTCAGAGAAGCGGCGTCTAATAACGCATTGATGCTGTGTGTCGGCTTGCAGGGTGCACTTTGCTGGTTGCAAGTTGCGTGGTGTGTGTTGCGTTTTGCGTGGTTCACCATTATGGCGACGTATTTGGTAGTAGTAGAGTGCGTGGTGCGTGTTGTTTCTTGCGGGGTCACCAATATAGCGATACGTTTTATTGTCTCTAATGTATTGAATGCTGTGCATCCAATGTAGAGATGTGTGTGTGGAAATAATTTTATTCCTTATTTCCGTTTGTTTGTCTTAATACTTATTGTGTTTAAATGTCTATCCGAGCGCCGAAGCGCGTGTTAATGCGTGTGTCTATGTCGGTTGCTGTATGTAGAAATGAATGCGGTTCCGAAGCTCGCTCACGGAACCAGAATCTTTTTAATGCGATGCGTCGTTGCCAGATCGGGCTGTTGCCGCTGTAGTGGTACGCCACAGTATCAAATCGTGTATAAGTAAATGTTTTCCTCCTTTCCTTGAACAGCAGTGATGATGTCTTCGGTCCAGCGGCGGATGGTGTTGTTGTTGTATTAGCTGTTAGCTTTATAAAGATTAGGGTGGAGGACTTGACTTCGTCCCCTTAGTTGTAGTGTTGGCCTTGTGGCTCAACAATGTGTGATTAATAAATCAAATATTAACGGCAGCGTGCCGGAGTACAATGCAAACTGAACTTAATTGTCAAACGTCTCACATAGAACTAATTACAAGAATGGAATGAATAAAAGACTAAGGCTAAGTACATAAATGGAAATATGAATCTAAATCTAAATACATAATAAGTACATAAAAGATCATGCCATGGTTTCGTGGTCAGTAAAACCGACTCAGCATATTTCCGCTAAGAATTCAACGCTTGCGACACAATGGAAACGCCTGGCCGTTGCTCCGACCACATTATTTTGGCTACGCTGCATATGTGGTTGGATACAGTAACGTTGTTAGCGCGCGGGTTGCTCGATGAATTCATTGCGAGGGTCGTTCGTTGACTTGGCTGTTAACTAGTCTCCCCTCAAGATTGTTGCCGTCCTCGGTGACACTTAACTCCTTTATCAGGGCTTGCAGTTTGATGGACGATCTTCTCTGGTGCCAGTACTGGTAGATGATGCCAATACAGCCAAAGGTGAGGCTGAGGGTTACACCAGCTATGAACCAAACTCTGGGGGCCCCTCTGGCATACATGTCGTCTCTTAATTTCCGAATTACATGCAAGTTATGCTCATTCATTCTTTGTAGCAATGGTAGGCTAAGCACTTGGTCGTGTCCTGTAATATTCAGCAATGGTGATGCCGCGATGCCTGGACTCTTGTTTACAACACCATTGTAGTTAATGTATGTGGTCTCGTTTACGGTCGCAATGCGTTCGAATGTGATGAGATGTGTGCCTTTAATTGTCATCGATGGGCCGTCATCTACTCTTACTCTTGCTGATAGTTCGTTGACAATGATTATTCCTTCGTCTACTATAGTAATCGGTTCCAGGAGGCTTGGCTGTGTGTGGCATAACGCTGAGCCTCCGGAGTGTAATCCGCTGGAGCAAGTGTCATGAGCTGACTTCTTGCAGAACGTCGCAGAGTTGGTTGTGGCGCATTCTGTTACTGCTAGAACTCCATCGTCGCATTCAGCTACTATGCCATCATGTATTTGCAGAATAGGAACAGGAAATATCATAGCCTTCTTACAAATAGTCTTAACATTAGGATATTCAATTATTATGTGGATTACGCTATTTGATTGAAATATTTTTATATTTGATACTGTCATTAAACTAACTATTGGAACTTCCGTGAGCTGTTCGGTAAAAATTAATTTTAAATCTTCGTGGTCGAGAATTGTGGGGTTTATGATATTAGATTTGGCGAGTGTTATAGTGAGCATAAGGTTTTGGATTTCGGTGGCTAACATTCTATTACGTGCAAGTAAAGTTTCATCCAAATGAGGAGAGTCTACGAACTCGCCATTTTTTTCTTTAATTAATTTATTTACGGTATCAGTTAGTAGGTTAATTTGTTTCTGTGCTTCAGTGGTTACTATTACTTGTCTGTTGTTTGATTCTATGAGCTCGGCTTCGGTAAGCTTGATCTTTTCTAAGTCTGACGCATCAGGCGTGCCTGCAACGTTTTTAATGCTGTTCCTAGAAAGTCTAAACTTCTGGCCATTCTATCGTGTACCGTTAAGCTAGATAAAATATTCTGAATATGATCGATATCTACATCTAACAATTCCGCATATGTGACTGGGGGAAAAGTTTTGATAATTTTAATGTATCATCAATAATGCTCACGAAATTAAATAAATTTGTAGAATGCCTCACGTAACTACGTTGTTCCCACAAAAAAACGCTGCCGTCCAATGCCGGAATATAGCTTGCGTGCGAGAAATCGGTGATGCGTGCGTGAGTTGTGGATAAGAGTATGAGGGTTACTCCGATGAACCTGTATGAAATGATTAGACTGAATTGTAGTAACTATCTGTAAGAATCGTATGTGCTATTAGGAGGCTCCGCCCCCTGCTCGCTTCGCTCGCCAACCCCCAGCTCGCTTTGCTCGCAACATTGTCTTTAGTTGCCCGGCTTAACAAATTTATATAATACTGCTCGCTTCGCTCGCCAACCCCCGCTCGCTTCGCTCGCTTGCGTCCGATTGTTCCTATGGCAGCTATATGATATAGTAATCCGAATTGACCGAATGACCAAATTTGGTCAGAATGTAAGAAACAGTCCCAAACATATAATCTGTGAGTTTGGTTGAGATATCTTAAGAAACAAAAAAGTTTTTCATACTATAGGTTACTCTGCATCCGATTGTTCCTATGGCAGCTATATGATATAGTAACCCGACTTTGACCAAATTTGGCCAGAATGTTGAAGACAGCCCCAAACATATAATCTGTGAGTTTGGTTGATATATCTTAAGGCCCTATTCTCTTTCAGCAAAAAAATTTTTTCGCCTTTTTTTTTTTTTTCATTTTTTTATAGCTTGGACATTTAAGAATATAACCCTAAAAGGGTTTTTTGAAATTCGAAATACTTTAGAAGATATGGCCATTTTTGTGGGGTCATGTCTTCGCTAAAATGAGTAGTTTTTATGTAGCTTAGTTTTTGAACGCAACGGCATCAATTAACCACCGAATTCCGTTGAATAGTTAATGGACAGGCAAAAACAGGTTTGAACACACATTTGCAGAAACATATGAATACACATTTTTGCTAATTTTAGGGGTTGAAGCATTTTTCAACGCAGATGTTCGAATCAAAGCCGCATTTAGTTTAGTTTCGATTAGGGTTGTTGATATTTTTAAAAATATCAATATCGATGATATTTCGATATGAAAAAAATATCATTTTTCTTGATATTTTTGACAAAAAAATATCGATAATATCGATGATATAAATATCTGGGCGCGAGCTGAAAAAAGCCGTTTATCCACAATTTCAATAAGCTAGCTTAGATAGAATACATGTATTAAATAGTTTGCTATGTTTACCAAGTATTTTTTATTTAACGATTCCCTTTCATCCATATTTAGGGTAATTATATTGTTTTAAACTTAATGTATCTACCATAAATCGGGAGTTAACGATTTAAGAAAAACTCGCTCCCTTATGTGCGAGTGAGTCATCCTGCTCTTCGTGTCACTTACAACTACTTTAATTGCTGACGCCAATCGCTCAGAAGGAACAGAGCTACCGGGAGCAATTAAATATCGAAGTGCCAGCTTCGTTAGGTTTGGCATGGTTTCCGACTGACTATACCAATACTGGATCGGATCCCTTCCTCTATCTATTGGTGGCATAGTTAAATAAACCTTTAGCTCGTCGTTTTCACAGAGCTCCGGCGATTTGTGGGCCTCCAGCGCAGCATCATGCTCTCCCCATAGCGAACCGGTGGATCTTTTAGATGGTGTCAAAGTATTGGATTGATCGCGGGGCTTGAAAAGTGTAAATTTGTATGGTTTTAATATTTTGTATGTATTAAAAGCTTAATTAATTTTACAAACCTGTCTTTCATAGCCAACTAACTCGAGTTTGATATCACGCAAAGCCTCAGCCACCACCATGGCCGACAAAAAATGAATTTTTTTAAACCTGGGGTCTAATAAGGTGGACTTGGCGAGGAATTTGTTGTTTTCCAATGAATCGAGTCGATTTTGGGTACTCGAAACGATTATGATTCTGGCACCCTGTCCTTCCTTTGTGTTGACTTCGATGCTATCCAGTTTTTTTTTATTAACGTGCATAGGGGAATGATTAGGCTTACAGTCACATACAACTCGCCACTTATGTTTTCTGTAGCCTCTTTGAAAGGCACCAGGAGATTGATCAGATTCCGCGTTATGGCCAGCTCACTCGCTGTTATCATTTCAGGACAGCTGTTCATCTTGGAGCTCTCGGATCGTTTTAACAGCACAGATGAGACCACGCTTGCAAGTTTGCAAAATGAATCCATCATGTCTAAGCATGAATTCCACCGCGTGTCAACATTTTGGATCAATGTTTTAACTCTTCCTTCAGGTGTA